>ML778034.1:1943931-1970924 GCA_009831015.1 Picea engelmannii
CCCCTCAAATTACAATGCATTAAAAAAAATGAGAAGGAACAAAAAAAAGTTGCTAAGAAATCATGTCCTTCACTCCATGAAGACCTCGCAACTGTGCAAGTTTGTGCTCGTTGAAGATTTTGTTGAAGATGTAGATGTCTGCACAGATCTGATGAAGTATATGCACTATTGATATGTCCACACATATCCACTTTATCTTCTTGTAATTAATAATATCCAAATAAATTTTGGATGAAAGTTTGAAAACCGTACGGTCGTTTCCGGAAAAAAATGCTAAAATTTTGTTGATTTTGAAACAATCATAAATTCAGTTCCCGAACTTCGTTTTGGGCGATTGTTTTTTTAAATTGGATATTTTCCTGAGAGGAATTAAAATATTCAAATTGTTTCTGTAAATTGTGCTAATAAAATATCATAATGGAGTATGATGTGCACGAATCCCTTTTTGTCTCCTGAGATGCATGCATTGTGCATGGAAAAGTATCTGCATGTGACTCCTAAGATGCATGCCATATATCTTCCACATGAATTTCAAAAAAAAAATATGAAATGGAGTAGACATCATCTTCAATTAATGGAATACAATTTTTTGTAGATACTTGTGTAGAAGGCTCTTCAAACTGAGATGATTTATCTTCCAGTGGCTTTTCTACATTCTCTATCTTGTCAACATTTTTCATGCATTCTTCCTTATTCCAAAATAAAACCTCCAATATGCTCCATAAATCATTTGGAGTGAATTCTTGTGAGTCATCATATACTTGATGGAGAATTTCGGGAGAAATAAAATAGAGGATACATCCTATGGCCATATCTTGTCTATTTAGAAAGTCATTTTTCTCATTTACAGAATCAGGCTCTACTTCCATTTTCATAGTAATTTGGTACAAGCCTCTGCATCTGATAAGAAGCAAAATTTTTGGCTTCCATTCCAAATAGTTATGAGGCATGAGAAGTATTTCTGGCGAATAATCCATCCTTATGTGTTCTTCAATCTTCAGTACCTGCAAAAAATAATTTGGTGTATCTTTTGATTAGCATTATTTCAGCTCTGATAGCATGTAAATGTGTTGAACCTGCACATAATACATCTAGCTAAACAATAATACACACATTTGTAGAGATAAATTAATAAAGAAGAAGGAGAGAAAAAATGGAAGAATTCTCATTAACTGTATTCCACACTCAAAGAGTGAATAATTTACAATAGATATAGGATACATGAGAAAATGATGAGCCATAGTGGTGGTCTAGAGTGATCTGGACACACACCAACAGTTACGGGAGTGAACTGAACCTAGTCTAGTCTCTTGGGCAGTTAAAAGAGTGAACTGCCACCTAGTTGAGTTAACTAGTCAACTAGTCTTCAGTTAATTGAATGAACAAAGAGTAGTGAGGAGTTAACTCAGGAAATCAAGGGTAATGCGTCAGTCTGGTGATGATCCCAAGGAAATTTCACATTAGCTGGTGATGATCCCAATGTTGCAAGGTGACAAAGCCAACGCAAAATCTAAACTCAACTTAACTAGTCAAATTGAAGTGTCAACTGAAAGAGAATATTCTCTAGGTGGAATATTCTTCCCTAAAATATAGGAGACTTGATAATGGATAATTATGACTAATAAACAAGGAAAAATCTTAGGAAAAATAAATCCTAGGTGTGTGTGAAGTAACTCCAACAACCCCCCTGAACATCACTATGGTGAAAATAAAGAATGGGTCCCAGCAGCAAGGCCATGTTAGGTACCCAAATAGAAAAGATACACTGAAATAAAAGAGGAAAGAGGGAAAACCTCATGGGAAACCTCCNNNNAATTACAATGTATAAAAAAAAATGAGAAGGAACAAAAAATAGTTGCTAAGCAACCATGTCCTTCACTCCATGAAGACCTCGCAACTGTGCAAGTTTGTGCTCGTTGAAGATTTTGTTGAAGATGTAGATGTCTGCACAGATCTGATGAAGTATATGCACCATTAAGATTTCCACACATATCCACTTTATCTTCTTGTAATGAATAATATCCAAATAAAGTTTGGATGAAAGTTTGAAAACCGTACGACCGTTTTCGGAAAAACGCTAAAATTTTGTTGATTTTGAAATGATCATAAATTCAGTTCCCGAACTCCGTTTCAGACGATTGTTTTTTTTAAATTCGATATTTTCCCAAGAGGAATTCAAATATCTAATTTGTTTCTATAAATTGTGCTCAAAAAATATCAAAATGGAGTCTGATGTGTGCATCTCCCTTTTTGTCTCCTAAGATGCATGCATTGTGCATGGAAAAGTATCTGCATGTGACTCCTAAGATGCATGCCATATATATTCCGCATGAATTTTAGAAAACAAATATGAAATGGAGTAGACATCATATTCAATTAATGGAATACAAATTTTTGTAGATACTTGTGTAGAAGGCTCTTCAAACTGAGATGATTTATCTTCAGTGGCTTTTCTACATTCTCTATCTTGTCAACATTTTGCATGCATTCTTACTTATTCCAAAATAAAACCTCCAATATGCTCCATAAATCATTTGGATTGAATTCTTGTGAGTCATCATATACTTGATGGAGAATTTTGGGAGAAATAAAATAGAAGATACATCCTATGGCCATATATTGTCTATTTAGAAAGTCCTTTTTCTCATCGACAGAATCAGGCTCTACTTCCATTTCCATAGTAATTTGGTACAAGCCTTTGCATCTGAGAAGAAGAAGAATTTTTGTCTTCCATTCCAAATAGTTATGAGGTGTGAGAAGTATTTCTGGCGAATAATCAATATTTATGTGTTCTTCAATCTTCAATACCTACAAAAAATAATTTGGTGTAGCTTTTGATTAGCATTTCGTCGGATATGATACCATGTAAATGTGTTGAACCTGCACAGAATAGATCTATCTAAACAATAATACACACATTTGCAGAGATAAATTAATAAAGAAGAAGGAGAGAAAAAATGGAAGAATTCTCATTAACTTTATTCCACACTCGAAGAGTGAATAATTTAAAATAGATGTAGGATACATGAGTAACTGATGAACCATAGTGATGGTCTAGAGTGATATGGACACACACCAATAGTTACAGGAGTGAACTGCACCTAGTCTAGTCTCTCAGGCAATTATGGGAGTGAACTGCCACCTAGTTGAGTTAACTAGTCAACTAGTCTTCAGTTAACTAACTGAACAAAGAGTAGTGAGGAGTTAACTCAGGAAATCAAGGGTAATACGCCAGTCTGGTGATGATCTCAAGTAAATTTCACATTAGTTGGTGATGATCCCAATGTTGCATGGTGACAAAACTAAGGCAACATCTAAACTCAACTCAACTAGTCAAGTTGAAGTGTCAATTGAAAGAGAATATTCTCCAGGTGGAATATTCTCCCCTAAAATATAGGAGACTGGATAATGACTAATTATGACTAATAAACAAGGAAAAACCTTAGGAAAAATAAATCCTAGATGTGTGTGAAGTAACTCCAACAGTTTTTGTTGACTTGAATACAACTAGTTGGCTACATCTTTCACGATATCTGCCTGATCCCTTGTCATCCATCTGTTTGCAACAAATTGAAAATAATAGCTGACTAACACGTATTTTCATCCAAAAAAAAGAGGTTGTGAATCAAATTTAAAATGGATATTATATTCTCTCATCATCTACTATTTCCATCACAAAATTGTAATTATGGGCATTCTTCTGCAAAATTGGTTGCTACAGGTGTTCCTGTAGTGCCACTTGTTTCCTATGAAGAGTGTTATGGGAACTTCCTGTAGATCTCTTTTAAAACCTGATCTTGATATCATTCATTCATTTTTATTTGCATGTATTACATCCAATCGTTACTCAAGGAATATAATACCTCAATATCATGAAAACAAAGTGACCTTTATCAAGATTTCACCATCATAAGTCAAAAATTGGGTTTTTTCATAAACACTTAAGACCTCAAATTAGAGCTTCTCCCTAGAGAACAAATTTAACTGCCTCAGCTAACATATCCAAATTATTACCTCTTGCTTTCTTTGTTTCGGAACGATTTCGCATTCTCCTTGGCCTATCATCTTCAGATCTAGTCAAATGATTTGGGACCTTCTTGCTCTGTTTACTTTGTTTTCTGTAAGACAGTCTATCTTTCCCTATAGGGGCCTTTCTATTTGTTGTTAGATCCTCCTTCTTTGGTTTCTTATTCTAATCTTTGATTTTAGAAACCTTCTTTCTCGTTGATGTATTTGCATTAGGGTTTGTAGGATCTTCATTAATTATTATGGCCTTATATTTAATTGTAGGGTTGTACATGGATTTGGATTTTAATCTGAATTTGTTTCATGGCATAGTACTCCTTTTTCTTACCATAATTTTATATCTATCTGCATCATCATCAGAAGAACTATAACTAGGAGGAACTGTCTTTGGAATGATTTCTTCAACTTGTATAGGGTTTGCAGACATCTCTTTTGTTTTAGGTTTCTGAATTTAATTTGAGATCACAGGTTTTGCTAACCTTTTACCCTTTATGATATAAATTTTATGTGCATGATGGAAAGGATGCCTACCTCCACCGAGTGCATGAGAATATCCTTCACCTGGTTGCAAACTAGTTGGGTGGTCCTCAACTCGTTCATCTGAAGTATTCATACTGATATTACTTTTATTCTTTCTCGAAGTAGTAGGTGGAATTATGCTTGAATATGCTCATGGCGTTGGTTCAACATCTTTATCATTCAATTTTTGGGTAGGATAATGAAATTCTATTTTAAACCCTAAACGGATCAAGAATTGATCCCATGTCCTATGTCGTTTCTCCATCTCTACTTTAACCGGTACTTTGATTAACCCTTGATGATAGATATGATGTGATGGAGTTCTGGGATTTGCTTGAACTTTCATGGCCATTTTATTCAAATCTCTCAAGAAGTAATATGGCAGGTTCATCATTTTGATTCCTGACAAATGAAGCAGGAATCGTAAGTGAAAAAGGAAAACAATGGAATAATGTCCTTCACATGTGATAAAACGTTTGAGCATCAATAAAGACTCCATCCACTCACCAACTATCCAATCCATAGGAATACCCTTGGCCCACTTGGGATCTTTGTGCTCTAGTTTCAAGAATCGATTGACATCCCCTCTTGTAATTAATTTGTTCTTGAACCACTTTTCACCATCAACAGGGAGATTACAGGCTGATGTTATTGAATCCTATGTGACCTACATAATCAAATTAGAAATTTGAACCCTATTTCCATCAAATCCTTCAGCAAATGCATGATCTACACCATAATGATGGCCATCTAATTTGGTGAAAAACATATACCAACCATCCTGGTCAAAGATATGTTTGTTTTCCTCGTATGCCTCCATGATCTCGGGTCCTTCTGGCACTTTTTTGTTCAGGTGTCCACCTTTACCCATCCTGTTTTCATGACCAGAAGACTATATTCCTTTCTTTAGGAGTGAAATATATATGCTATGTAGAGATATAGATGATATTTGTTGGCTATAAGGATGAAATATAAATTTACCAACGGCAATTTGAATCTTATAGAAACAGATAAACCGCAAAATTAAGAAAACTAGTTTTTGAAAAAAACCCTATGCATGATGTCCTGGGTAAAAGGTACAAACAACTAAAAGTACCACCACATTTTCATGATGTGATATGGTTAGGTACTTGATAACCTCCTTGAGACTTTAATTCTTCCAGGCAGGATGATCCATACATGATGATGAAACAAGGACAGGTGGAAGTTCCTGTAGTTCCCTACATAAACTTGTCCTTTGGCATATTTTGGATGGAAATGATGTTTGACAAAAAAGGTATTCCAATAGAGGATGAACACATTCAGTAACCACTCACATAACCATATCAAAGATCAACACACTGATGTTTTCACGTGGTAAAACCCCTACGAGGAAACATCCATGGCCCCAGCCAATGCGACCACTTGGAATAGTTTATTAATGCAAAGAAAAAGATTATAGAGAGATTTTAGAAGAGAGTTTCTCACATTCGATCATTGGAAAATGAACCTCCATGCTCTTTAAATAGAGATCATGGACCAATCAGGTTTTAAGCCATGGATCAATGGTCATTAAGATCAAGGAGAGTATGAATTGTTGGATCACTCTATTTTGGGAACATATCATGACTGTCTGATTTCCTAACTACAAATTCATACTAATTCATACTAAAGAAACACACTATAAAACACACTTTTACCTAACAATACAATAGACCAAGTAGATCTTAACTAAATCCTAAGTGTCTAAATATCCTAACATCCCCCCTTAAGAACAACTTGGGATAGGATTGAAGGATTTACAATAGTGACACAATAGGAGAAGGAAGGAGGCATTAGAGCCTATCCCCCCTTAATGAAAACTTCCTGAACTCCTAACATATATCGAAGTTTGGAAAACTTTGCTTCTGTAAGAGACTTTGTGAAAATTTCTACAAATTGATCTTTTGTAGGGAAAAAGATCACTTCAATAACTTGATCATGAATCAACTTTATGATGAAGTGCATGTGTAACTCTATGTGTTTTCTATGCTGATGTTGAACTGGGTCTTTGGCGAGCTTGATGGCACTATGATTGTCACACCAAATTCTAGTTGGATACTGGTGCTAGAATCCAAACTCTGAAAGGATTTGTCGAAGCCATAAGGATTCCTGACTTGCATTTATCATTGCTCGGTACTCTGCTTCTACTGAAGAAAGTGAAATAGCATGTTGTTTCTTACAAGCCCAAGTGACAGGTCATGAACCAAGGCTGAAAACATAGCCTGCAGTAGACTTCTGATCATCAGGGTCGTAGGCCCATTCTGAATCAGTGAAACCAACCAATAAAGGAGTCCCCCCTGAACTATAATGTATCCCAAACTAAACTGTACCACGAACATAATGAAGTGTCCTTTTAGTTTCTTTACAATGGCTTTCATGGGGCATTTGCATATACTGAGCAACAAGACCAACAACAAAGGAAATATTAGGATGGGTATGATTCAAGTATAAGAGGCTACCAACTAACTAATGGTACAGAGTGGCATCAACTTCAGGAGAAGTACAGGTGGCAGTAATCTTGACTCCATACTGGAAGGGATAATGGGTTGGTTTACAATCGTCCATGTGAAAGCGATGAAGAAGGTCACAGGCATACTTAGACTGAGAAAGAAAAATTCCTTCATTGGTTTTCAAAACTTGGAGGCCAAGGAAATAATGCAAAAAGCCTAAGTCTGTCAGTTCAAAATTATTCTTAAGGTTGGTTTTCACATGGTTTAAAATTTTTGAGTCACTACCAATAAGGATAAGGTCATCAACATAAAGGACAAGGATTATGAGATGGCTTCCTACTTTCTTTGTATAGACATTAGGATCATAATGGAATCTAGAGAATCCAATGGCAATAAGAAAGTTGTCCATTTTGGCATACCAAGCTTGGGGAGCTTGCTTGAGACCATAAAGAGATTTCTTGAGGCAAAAAACAAGGCTAGAGTCATTATGGACATAGCCAGAAGGTTGTTCCATGTATATTTCTTCTTGAAAATCTCCATGAAAGAAGGCAGATTTAACATCCATCTGATGGACCTCCCATTTATGTGAGGCAGCAAGGAAAAAAACAAGGCGGATGGAATTCATTTTTTCTACAAGGGCAAAGGTTTCATTATAGTCAATTCCTTCAACTTGGGAAAATCCTTTGGAAACTAACCGAGCCTTGTGTCTTTCAACACTTCCATATGATGCATACTTAGTTCTATAGGCCCATTTGCATCTAACAAGTTTTCTTCCTTTTGAAGAGGTACAAGATCCCAAGTATTATTTTCCATTAAAGAACGATACTCTTCATTCATTGTTGTATCCCAATCCGGATGACCTGAAGCTTCTGCAAATGTCTTTGGATCATGAGTTTCTAAAACTTGAGCCAAAAGAGAAGAGGCTTGATGGATCTATAAACGTGTTTGAAACCGATCTAAAGGATCACCGACAAGATCACCAGCTACTTCTCATGTTGAACAAACCCATCTAGGAAGCGGTGGAGTTGGTGTTGGTTTTGGTTCAAAGGACTCATCTAGAGGAGGGTGAGCAGGTAGAGGTGGATTTTCATCCTCACTGTCATCATCTGAAGAAGAAACCAGATCATAAGAAGCCACAAAAGTCGAAGATGGCTTGCAGGACGAAGAAGGCACAACCGTCAAATTAGGCTCGCATGCTAAAGAAGGCACAAACGTCGAATTAGGCTCGCAAGCCAAGAGATTTTCATCAAATTTAACATCTCTTCTAATAATAATTTCATTACAATGTGATTGAAGAAGTTTGTAACCTTTGACATTTTCAGAATAACCAACAAATATACACTTCTCACTTTTAGGCTGCAATGCTTTCATTTTCTCATCAGGAATGTGAGCCCATGCTATACTGCCAAATACATGGAAGTGACTTACATCTAGTTTAATTTTAGTCCAAGCTTCTTCCGGTGTTATATTTTTAAGAGCCTTTGTGGGAGTGTGATTTACTATGTAATTTTCATAGTTGATGGCTTCCACCCAATACTTTAGACTTAATCCCTTAGATTGGATCATACAATTAGCCATTTCTTTTAATGTGCAGTTCTTTCTCTCAGCAACACCATTTTTTTATGGTGTATATGGAACAACGTGTTGCATTTGGATTCCCTGTGTAGTGCAATAACTTATAAAATTATTGTTCACATATTTGCCTCCATTATTTGTTCTTAACCTTTGAATTTGATGTCCAGATTTTTTTTCTACAAGGGCCTTGTAGACCAAAAACTTGTCAAAAACTTATCTCTTAAGTTTTAAGAAGTAAAACCAAGTACGTTTGGAAAATTCATCAATGAAAGTTAAGAAATAATTGCACCATAAAAAGAAGGAGAATAAAGTGGACCATACAAATCACTGTGAACAAGCTGCAAAGGACCTGAGGCATGCCAAGAGGCACGTTTGTCAAAATTGTCCCGATAATGTTTGTTGAGAACACAATCGGCACAAACACCATATCTCCATGAAACAAGAGGAAGACCAGTCACCATATATTGATTACATAGTTCCTTCAATGAGATATAGTTTAGATGACCAAACCGCTCATGCCAAAGTTTGCTCAAGTCATCGCTATGAGCAACAAAAACTAAAGAAAAAGATGATGACCCAAAGTTGTCAAATTTGTACAACCTGGTAATATCATCAACCATTCCACTTGCAAGAACATGCTTAGGATATTTTAGATCCTTGATTACAACTTGGTGAGGTGAAAACTCTACGGTTTTACCTTCACCTGAATGAGTGATTTGATATACTAATACAAGGTTACAAGAAAGACTTGGAACACAAAATACATCATTGAAATGACCATTTTCTACTTGAACTATTCCAAATCCTTCAACACTAAGAAATCTATCATCACCAACAAATATTTGCTTGGTGTTACATTCATTTAGAGTAGAAAATATGGCTCCATCCTTAGTGATATGATAGGATGCTCCAGAATCAATAAGCCACTCATCAGAAGTAGAAGTAGAAGTAGAATTTTTATTGGAGGAGAAACCAAAAGCAGAAAATGCATGTCCATGAGAAGAAGAAGAAGAAGAAGTAGAATCAATATTGGTCTTGTGCTTCTTCATCGTTTCTTCTAAAACATCCATATTCTTGAAACATTTGGACTCATCATGACCATATTTATCACAAAAGTTGCAATGTCTTTTAGTATTCTTATTTTTATATTTTTCTCCTTTGTCTCCATTAGGAACAAAAGTTGTATGAGTGGGTTTGGGACCCTTATATTGCTTATTGTTGTGGCAAGGATTTTGCTTCTTGGGATTCTTGGGTTTATCTTTCTAATGGACAACTAAGGCTTTGTTGGAGGTACCTGCAGTGTTTATCACTCCAAGTTGTACTAGCTTATCTTTCTCTCTAATCAAAGCATCACAAAATTTCTCAAGACTAGGTTTTTGATAAGCTGCCCCTAGAGCCTCTTTCATGGCATAAAAGGTAGATACAAACACAAAATATGCACTACCTAGCTTAGAAAGAATAAGATAGATGCAACGATCTTCGTCTATATTTATCTTATATTCTTCACATAAAGTTCTGAGTGTTTTAAACTTAGATAGATAGTTTTCAATGCAAGAAAAACCACTTCGACTTAAAGTTAGTACTTGATTTTCTAACTATTGTGCTCAAATAATATTGTATTTACCAAACATGGATTCAATATTTTCCCAAGCTTCTTTGGGTTTATCAATTGATTGAAGTTGGAACCTTAAATCAGGAGAGATGGGCATTCTGATTAATCCATTTGCTTTGTCATTCATATTATCCCATTTGGCTTTCTTATCAACATCAGTGGGTGTTGTTTCTTTTCCCAAGGTAATCTGGTACAAGCCTTTACTTCTTAATAAATCCTCCATATGGGATTTCCATTGGAAGTAGTTGATGCTGGTAAGTAAGAGATTATTTGTAGAATCCATATTAAATATGCAGATAATACAGATTTAAAAATTGAAACTAATGATCTGAATGGAAAGAGCTCGAAAAGTTATGCGGTTTTAAAAAAAATGGCACTGAAAACGGACTTCGGATGTGAGAGTTATGCCCTTTTTTTTTTAAATGCATAAACGGTAACCAAAGGACCACATGGTAGTGTAAGTTTCTTTATGAAGTGACCCACTTTTATAAAGAGAAGTGGGGCTCACTTTTACAAAGAAAATCTGCATGCAAAATAAATAACTCTAAAATAAAATATTAAAGCTACTTATAGTGATTCACTTTTATACTTGAAGTGAAATACACTTTACAATTTTAGCATGAACTTTTTCAAAAAAAGTAACAAAAGAGAGACTTGAACTCAAGACCTCTTACTTAATAAGGCAAATTTTAACCAAATGGTCTAGAAAAACATATTTTAATGTTCAGAAGGAGGATTGGAGATGTTTTTGTTAGTTTTGCTGTTGTTGAATACAACCTTGGAGAGCGTGCTAAAAAAACACTCTTTTTACACAAGAAAAAAAATTTGCTTCTCGATGACAACAAGGGTTAGTTCTTGGTTAGCTTACCCGGAAGATGCACCTTTTCCTATCTGTTACTGATTTTCTGAGATCGCACAGGGTGTGGGGCAAAGAGAATACACAGATCTGAAAGAGTAGCAACCCGAAAATAAAAAAATACAAAACCAAAATAAAACCAAAATACTTCTCTACAAAAAATTTAAAAAATGTGCATTCAAACTTTATACCTTCGGATTTGACTGTATTGGCCATATCTTGGGAAAACATAAACCTTTTAGAGTGAAATGAAAAGTGTTCCTGAATGAAATGAGTGCTCTAGATGCAATGGAACATTCCTCTCAGCCCAAAAATGTACGAAAATGACATAAAATGGATATGAGACAACTCAGCTTCTCGATCTCGATCTACAACAGGAGCAGGTCTTCAAATAGGCTCTGAAACCATGTTCGACAACACAGGTATTCCAACAGAGGATGAACACCTTCAGTAACCACTCACATAACTAGATCAAATATCAACACATCGATGTTTTCATGTGGTAAAACCCCTACGGGGAAACATCCACGGCCCTAGCCAACACGGCAAAGAAAAAGATTACAAAGATATTTTACAAGAGAGTTTCTCACAATTGATCATCGGCAAATGACCCTCCATGCTCTTTAAATAGAGATCATGGACCAATCGGGTGTTAATCCATGGATCAATGGCCATTAAGATCAAGGAGAGTATGAACCTTCGGATCACTCTATGTCGAGAACATATCGTAACCGTCGAATTTCCTAACTACAAATGCATACTAATGCATACTAAAGAAACACACTAGAAAACAAATTTTTACCTAATGACACAATAGACCAAGTAGATCTTAACTAACTCCTAAGTGTCTAAATATCCTAACAAATGACTTGAGAGTCGTTATCTAACTTTAGTAATCATGAGGCATAAGTGATGAAATGACGTATGATTCTAATAGAAAGATTTAAAACTTTAAATGGTGTCAAAGGACAGTCCAAAAAACATTTGCAAAATTCTTTCTTTCCCCTTTTACAAGACTAAGTGTTCCTCATTTTTCTTAATATAACACTATTTTGACCCCCATGATAATGATTTTGAACCCTTAACAACCTAATGATGAGAATTTATAGTTTATATAAGAAAAAAATTTAAATGGAGAAAATAAGATATGAGAGGTGAAATTTTGAAGAACATAATAGGTGATAACAACTCTGACGAGGGAACTCCGAGGGAAAATATCAATCATCGATCTGGAGCCTCTAGAGGAATTTCGATGACGCAAGAGAGTCATAGATCTGGGTCAACCAAGAACCTAAAATATGTTAAGGAAAATATCATTACGTTGAAGTCACCCTAGACATGTGGCACCTTCTCATTGGTCCACATTGGTGCTCATGTGGTAGATAGGTAGGACACATGTCACCTTGTTTTTATATATAGACCTATGTATGTGGTGGGTTCCACACATCCACATGACATTCATTGGTTGGCCTTGGAAGTGCTTTGCTAACAAGTCACGTGTAATGTTGAGTTGGCCTATTGAGGTCGTGGATCGAATATGGATCGTTGATCTCTAGGGACACGATTGATGGTGCGATGGAATCTAGACCGTCCATTGAAGTTGCAACATCAGAGCACTTGATTCTTGGATCCAAATGCGACTCTGATGAAGGGACAATATCAATCGTTGATTTGAAAGTGGGGGCACGCTAAGATCTGATTCATCCATCTTTCCGGGTTCAAAAAACTATTGATGTTGTGCTTTTAGGTCACGGTATTGTGGTAAACTCCCTGGCCAATAGAATTAGGCCCTTTTTGCTTGCGACAAGCCCCTTTTGGATCTCTAATAAGAACCCCATGGCTTAATGTTTTCCTTATGCATATAAGGGTATGGATATTCTTTTTGTTCCTGTTATCGTGCAATTTGTACTTTCCCAAAGCCCAAGGAAAGTGAGACAATATTGGCGTAACAAGGGGGTGACCTATCACTGTCACCTTAATAAGAAACCCCTTTATGTTTAGGAGTATGTTAATATAACCCCAAGGGAGACGTTCCTAGTGACCTAAAGGGTTGATGAAGCTAAAGAAAGGATGCAAATATACCCCCCTCTCACTGGTCACTCAATTCAAAAAGGTCTTTATGTCTTAAGAGATGAAACAAATGTAATGGATGAAGTGTACCTACCCAGAACAAGACAACAAGCAAAAATATGGTAGTTTTAAGTACAAAATGATATTAGTTTTTCAATAAGACAATACACCCTTGAAATATATGCTAGATGATATAAAATTACAACAAAATCAAATTTGAGAATAGAAAGAAGTATTTTATAACAGCTGCAAGAAATATGCCTCAAAATTGCTTGAAAAGACAATGAAAATATGGAATTTACTAGGAAAAATGATAATCACATGTCACAAGAAAATTTATAAGTGTTTAGCTAGCATTAAATGTAGATTATGCAGAAACTATGTTGCTTTAATATGGTTGTAGAAGTTATTTATAACAGCATCAAGTAAATTAGTTGTCTAGGCTAGGTTAGTGTTAGTTTTAGTTAGTGAAAGTTATAAATTTTAATGTTTGAGTGTTGGTTTGATCTCTCAAAAAAAGAAGTGTAAGGATTAGTTCCTTTGAGGGGTTATGGATTCAAAAGTTCAACGGATTTCATTTGGAGTAAGCAACAAAATGATTATGTTTATCCAAGTAAAGGATGAATCTTATAAGAGTAGTACCTTAAGTCTTCTAAGATTCAATATTTGGAAAGGTGAGCTACTAGAGAGTAGGAACTTCTAGGCCCTAGAAATTTCCTCCTTCTTAGACAATTGAAAGAGATATTTATATGCAACAACAATTGATCAAGGATTCTAAAGTTCTAGCACTTAGGTCTTTAGAATCTTGTTAAATGTAACCACCTTAGCAAAGTCTAACAAATATAGAGCAAAGAAGTAGTATCTTAAGTTATTTACTCCTAGGGTTTGTCAAGCAATCAATTTCATAATCTTTAACATGAATAAGAAAATATACCATAACCATTCAAAATGAAACGACAATTGCATATTTACTTACTTCACCAAGAATAATCAAGCAATAAAACCCTAGACTTCCAAGTAACTTCAGCAAAAAATGAACCAAGTTGCAAGTAGAAGACTCCAAGAGAGGTGCTTATCACAATTGCAGCCAATAAACCCTAAGTAGGGTGCAAATTTAAGTCCACTTCTCTCCAAGTGAGAATTGTTATGTCTAAAATGAAAGTACTTTATGTTTATTTATACAAAACTTTGACCCTTAATTAATTTTAGGTCAAAATAAGGTCGACCTGGCCAATTTACAAATAAATTCAAATTTTACATAAATAAAATTACTTAGCATCTGCTAGTGGGGAAAATCCCCCTATTATTATATCAGGTTCAAAGTACAGGCAAAGCTATGATCTCCCTTAAAAAACAATCCTATTCTAAACTACCCCAAACACTTTAAACATATGAACACAAAGAGATAGGGAGTAGTTCAGAAGTAGTACCCTTGGTCCTAATGTTCGATGTAGACCTCCTCCACCTTTGTAGCTTTCCAGGTTGTTGGTCTCCTCCCAAAGACGACCTGCAAGAACACTTAGGCAAACAATTCTACAAATATTCTATCTCTACTCATCAATATTAGGGTTATATATAATCCATTATGCATGAGTCAATTGAAATCATAAACACATAATATTTGGGACAAGAAAAAAATTATTTTATTTAGTATGAAGATTAAAAGTTACAACCTTTAGTGGTTGTTGCTATGAAAACTAGGTCTAGGCTCCTCTTAATGTTTCTCCAAGTGCATCATCCCAAATCCTTCTCTCACAATCAACTGGTCACTTTAGGGAAAGGGAAGGGATTGTATAGGAGAAAGGGCTAGAGAGGGAATATTGAGGCCAAATCTCAGAAAGGGATTCAATATTTGGAATAAGTGGGGGAAGGGATTTTGGAAGAGTTTATATGTTCTAATACTTGATGTTGGAATGGGACCCCAAGACCTCCTTTTATATGACAAAAGGATAGTTACTTAGTTTGGGGACAGGATACAACAGGTGAATTGGTTGAGAAACCCTCAATATCCTGTAAACTTCGTTAAATTCCTTGCAACTTTTTATTTTTTGCAACTTTTGGAGGTAAATGCGGGTTGTTTAGTATGAAGCTAGTGTATGTACATGGGATTTCTAGCATGCACCTAGCATATGTACATGGGAAGTAGTGCAGCAGGGCACGTACATGCTCCAAAAAAAGGTTTTTTAAAGAGAGATCCTTAGCAGAAGTTTGGAAAATTGTGAAAGTAGAAATGCCAATGCCAATGCCATGTATGCATAGGTAGGGAATTTTAGGGATATAACAGATGCCCCCTAATGTGTGAGGTCAAAAGAGAAACTGATCGGTGAAATACATTACAATATCTTTACCAGTGGGAAGGCATGGAGTTGAGTGAGCCCGAGACCAGAGTTTAAGGGGTCGCCATCTAGAAAACAATAATAATCTCTCTGAGGTGGGCATACCCATTCTCGTCATGAACTAATCGTGGTTGCAAATCAAGTACACTATAGATCCATGTCATAGAAATTTATATATAAATTGTAGCCCTGAGAAATACACAATGGATCTACATCTCAAAATCACTCAATGATATTTGAATACAATACAATATGCATCATCAAGAAGCATCAATGCCTGTGGCTAGATATGAGGAATTCAAAGCTCGAGAAACAACTTTAAGATATTCAATAGCTCATGTAGGAGTACAATAAGAGTGTAAGACTCACTACTTTGAGGTCTTCGACATACCGTCAGGCAAAGACTGGAGGAGCTCGATCATCAGGCATAGAAATTCATCAATTTTGAATATGGACTTGAATGGACTCATTGGATGGCCAACTCATGAAATTCAAGAGACAAACTATAGAATGGTCGACTCAGTTTGCATAAAACTTCCCTTGGACAAAAGAATGAAATATGATCAGACTCGGGCAGGGTAATATTGACATAAGTCTGTGATGCAGGAGGCACCGCAAACTCTCCATATGTTTGGAAGAGTAACCAAATGGAGAAGAACATGGATCTATGTAGAAAGAACAACTTCCTAAGGTCATACTAGATCCCAATTCTTGGTGAACAAATGGAATAATGTGCTTTCTCCATGGGCGACTATCTTGCTGCCGAAAAAAAAATGTATTTTTATCTCCCCTCTTTTTGGAATGTTTGATTTTTTTGGTCTTTTTCAAATTTTTAACTTGCTTGAAAAATAATAAAAGAAAGCTACATTATAAAGTATGAATGAGTGTCATGAGCAAGAAAACTAGTTCCAAGCACATGGAACATATTGATGCTCAAGGCAAGGAGACATGTGCAAGATAAGGACACTCGGGGAAAATTCCTCTATGGGTCAAGGTGATAGATCGCAAAGGAAAAAAGTGTTGCAAGACTTGCGTATAAGGAATGCTTTAAGGGTTCAGTTGAGAGAAACATGGAGTTGGCATTAGGCCAAAGATGCAAAGATGAGACCCACAATGTCATTAAGGATGACACAACAAGACTCCTTCCATGTGAATTCTTATGAGCCCAAAGAAGGTCAGATCAATGGTTTTGGCATGTTTAGAGAGTCTGAAAAAATGTTAAAGAAGACTCCAAGGAGTACATTTTTCACAATTAGTAAAATCGGATCAAAAAAGGGTTAAAATTGCACCAAAAGGGCGTCTTTTCAAAATCATTTTAACAAGTGTGACAAAGCAAATATCACTCAGCTATCTTTTCAATTTTAAGGAGTCTAAAAAGAGATTAACTATGGATTCACAACCTCTTTCTAGGTTTAGTCTCCTCGGGCTGAAATTTTTTTAAATATAACTAAGGAGAACTCTCCCGGCGAGACGAATCTCCTAAGGCGTACCTTTTTCCTAAATAATCTACTTGCTGGAAAAGGGGTTAAACTCATGCTGAAAGTAGATTTTCTTCTGGACCAATTTAACAAGTGTGAAGGGACAAGGTCACTCAATGATATTTTCATATTTAGGGAGTTTGAAAAGAGCTTAACTATGGACTCCGAGGGGGGGTTCCTTTTTCGCAAGTAATCTCCAAGGCTCGAAAAAGAGATAAACCAAAACCAAGGAGAATTTTCCTTTTACAAAAATTTAGTCCCTCGGGCCTAAAAAAGGGTTAAACTTATGCCTAAGAATACTCTTCTAGAGAACTGAAATTCCTAGAGAATACCTTTATTCATTAAATTATCCATCTGGACTGAAAAATGGGTAAACTACCATCGGACAGATGTGCCTTCAAATTTTATTTTGGCGAGCGTGAAGGGAAACAAGATCGCTCGACAATATTTTCATTTTTAGAGAGTCTGAAAAGGGATTAAAGAAGACTCCATGGGGCCTACTTTTCTCAAGTAATCTAGACGAGATCAAAAAGAATAAATATAGTGTCACTGGATGTTGCTTTCAAAATTTAAAGCAAGCTTGAAAGACAACAAAGCGTGCTCTTTAGGGAGTCTCATGGGTAAGGTCAAGAATTATTATTAGCAAGAAGAATGAGGCTCCAATATGTAATCATGGAGGGCCTAACAAGGACACCCAAGCCTAAAGTCAAAACTAAAAGCATGGATGCCAAAATGAAGCAAAGGATTTACCTAGGGCATCCATGTAGAGGTAGGCTCTACCACCTAATTATGACACTTCTAAAGAAGCTGAGAAGGTTTTGTGTCACACCTTGGTGGGATAGATCCTATGGCAAAGAAGAAAACTCAACATTATGCAGAAAGTTGGGAGTGACAACCTAACCTATATGTAAAAGTTGAAAAACAATGACTTTTACCATGGGATGATAAAAATGTAACCCATATCAAAAAATCACCAAATCGAAAGGAGAATTCCACCAAAATGACCAAAAGAGAACTCAAGTAGCCACCAAGCCAAGAAAAGAGAAAAAGGGGAGCAAATTAGGGAAAAAGGGGCCAAAAAAGTCTATAAATAGAGATGAGCAACTCATTTTCACCATTGCAATTTAGAAATTAACAAAAAATAAAAAATAAAAAACCTTTTATCAAAAACGTGAATTCCCGGAGCTATAGTGGAGGGAAAATCCTCCCACTTGGACCAAGTAAGTACAAATCACCCCCTCTTTCATTTTAATTCACTTATTTGCATTTAATTTTTAGTTTGGGAGGCGCATGCCCTTGTAAAAGGGTTGCGTTTGTGTGTATGCGAGTTGTCCAAGGATAGCCCGTGTATGTACTCGGGAAGAGTAATAAGCATCATGAGTACATATGCGACTATATAAACTACAGCTCATGTACACCTCCTTTTCTATTGAAAAAATAAAACACAAGTATTAATCCCTCTCCATATTTTGTGTGTGACAGGATGTATGTGCACTAGAGAGAGAGGGAACATGATAAGTTGGACATCTTGGTCGAGGAGGACCTTGTGGTCATCGCTACACTAAAATAGTGTGGCTTATGGAAATTCTTTCAGTGTCTGTTCATGAGGGCACAACCAAGGTTTCTTAATGCCTTAGTAGAGTATTGGCACCCTGACGTAGTGGTGTTCATGTTAGAGGGTCAATCATTAACCCCAACCATGAAGGATATATACTCATTGATCAGCCTCTCTAGAAGAGAGAAACCGGTTAACTTGAGGACTTTTCCTTCAGGGCCACACAACATAGAGGATTATATCACGATGTATTGTGAGGCAGGTACCGAGAAAGTAGGTTCTTATGTGCCAATTCACAAGATTATCAGCCTCTCTTTGCAATTTATTCTACTCACGATCGGACAGATTATTGGATCCACAACACTCTATCAGGCCTCTTGTGCACAGATGCACTATGCAGTTCAGTGTTTAGAGGAAACGATCTTTGAATGGAGTACTACCATGCTAGTATGCATGAAGATATAGCTCACAGAGCATCGGAGGCGTACAAAAAAGAACTTTGGATTTGGTATCGTTCTATGCTCATTTTTCTTTGAGAGGGTGCCTATTCTCAGTCCAAGAGAAACAGTTCGGGGGCATATTGCCTCCTTCCCATCATTGTGCAGGTGGGCGGTCTTACTGCCTAGACATGGTGGAGGAAGGACCCAAGAGGCCTTCAATGACAAATTCTTCGACTAGTGATCACGTCAGATTCCAATCATAGAGGACTATCCCTATGCAAGGATTATCTTCATTAGATATCATGACATGCTCATGCCCCCTGGTGAGGAGCACGACAAGATAGGTAACATATATTTTTTAAAGCTATAAAAAAAAATCATATATATCCTTTTTATGTATGTGTTAGATTACTAACTTACAAATCTATTATCTACATATGTGGGACCTATTCGACTGGGAGACTTCTCTAGGACCAGACATCATCCTCGACCAGAGACAAGGCCAACAACAACAGGAAGACCAAAAGTTGTGGGAGGACCCCCAGCTAGAGACATTGATAAATTCCTATGACAAGTGGAGAGGAACCCCACTGCTCTCACTCGCATAGTTCTTATGGATGAGATCAAGGATCTTCTCCCATCTATGCAGCCACATCTAGTAGGGGTGCCTCAGACCTGGGTCCAGTTATTTCAGTGTCTTACGAACATCATTTTCCTAGGCCTAGACCTTAGATAGCGTCGAACTACTTATGTGTCAAGGGAACTTTTTGTACTAGGTATTTTGAGGGCTTAATCCCAACGATGTATATCGATTATAGTGAGGCTTCCATGCCTACTTTGTAATCATGACACTATTTTGGACATATATATATATATATATATATATATATATATATATATATATATATATATATATAACTTTTTCTTGTTTTACGTATGACATTTTTTACAAATGTATTTACATGTGTATGTGTGTATTTTACTTTTACATGTCAGCAACATGCCAATCTAAAACTTGATTATCTAGAGTATCAATTAAATGATTAAATCTCCTAGGAACATGAATATAAGTAATATAATCAAAATATTGTTCTAAGATATGTACCCTAAGGAATCGTCGGTGAAGAGTGGGATCATAAACACGCTAAACCCCATTTAACTAGGACACAACCAGTTGAGCATCTAAATAAACCCGGAGGTGAGAAATACCATGTGACAAAGTGTCACGTAGAGATTGCATCATGGCACTGTACTCGAAAACATTATTAGTTGTGGCACATAGACAAATACCTTCGAAAGATAGAAATTGGCCTCCAGGTGTGAAAATCACCCAAGCTACGAAGGCAAGACTCTGAGTGTGTCGACTAGCGTCATCCACAAACCCAAAGTAAACCTTTGATTCACTTGACATATGCCACAGTGAAAAAGAAAACATAAATAACTACACATCCATAAAATGAAAAAACACAAAAATGTATAAAATACTATACATATATACAAGAAGCCACCCAGGTAACTGACCTAAGAGTAGTACTTCTTAAGGTACAACCCATTTCTAGGCTCTGCTAAGGAATTTCCCTCGAAATCAAAAAGATGATAAGAATCCTTCTCTAATACCTCTTTCATGATGAAAGATCTGAACCACATGGGTTTGAACTTTCCTTCCCCTGGGGGATCTTTGCCTTGGTCATAAACCAGGACAAGATCACCTTCAAAGAAAATCCAAGGATGAACAAACCAATCATATTGACACTTAACTCATTGCTAATGAGCCTCGTTAGCCAAGGTTGCATCACAACGCTTACTATAGAGTTGCTCAAGATATAGAAGACACTCCTCAAGAAGCGTAGTGTCGGGCAGTAGTTCCACTACCAAATTCAAAGAAGGTATTTAACACTCAATAGGTAAGACTGTCTCCAGTCCATAGATGAGTTGAAAAGGTGAAAAACCAATAGAAATCTTTACAGAAGTTCTATAGTCCCATAATGTCAAATATAACATCAAATTCCAATTTGACTTGGTTGAATTTATTGTCCGCTGAAGAATAGTATTAAGAGACTTATTCACAGCTTCTACCTGACCATTCTCTTGCGAGTAATAAGGTGATGAATTTTCATGTTTAGACCCAATCTTTGTTGTTAATTCAGCCATCATTTTATTCTGGAATTCCATGGTCAGTGACAATCTCCTTTGGGATACCGAATCTTGCTACTATCTGATTGAAAATGAAAAGGGCAGCAATTTCCCCGTCATTGTTAAATGTAGGCATAGCTTCAGCCCACTTAGTGAAGTAGTCTACTGCTATGATGATATATCAATTCCCCTCAGAAGAATTTGGGTGACATGTAGTGAAATAAATCCCCCACTTGGTGAAGGGACCGACAGTAATGACCAAAAACATAGGAACAGGGTGTGCTCGCATCTTCTGACAGAATATCTAGCATGGGTGACACTTCTTAACCGCCTCAACAACATATTTGATTAATGAGGGATAGAAGTATCCTATGCGAAGAATCTTTTGGGTTGTTTCCAACTCAGACAGATGACCGCCACATGCTCCGATGTGACAGTCATTTAAAATAAGATATGCTTCTTCATGGGTAAGACATCATCGAATAATGCAATCTACGCCTCGACGATACGAAGTGTCATTGAGGATGAGACAGTTTCATGCTTGGTGTCATATTCATTGACGCTCATCGTGAGAAGAAGAAGTAGGGAACTTATAATTCTGACGATACACAAGTATATCTCCATACCAGGGGTCTGAAGATGAAATTAGAAAAAGATCTTTGTTGATAGGTGACTCTTTGGGTATAATATCACCAGACTCGACCGATAGTTCTGAAATTAGTTCGGAAAAGACCAATGACTTTTTAGATTTCGTGGAGACAAAATCCAAGTCAAACTCTTGTAGGATAACTATCCATCTACTGATATTTTTGTCAATGACCCATCGTGTTAACACATATTGGAAGGGGTTGATGATGGCAATGATGGTGGTCTTGCAAAGTAACATATAGTGATGAAACTATTGGACAACATGGACAGCCGCCAAAGCAAGTTTCTCAACATGAGAGTAGTTGAGTTTCGGTATCACTAGGCCTCATCTAAGGTAATAGATAACATGGTATTTGAGCATGTCATCCTCCTGAACCAAGACCATGTCAACGGTCAATTCTGCAGCAGCCAAATACAACAAGAAATATTTTTTATAATCAGGAGTCACCAATTCTTCTAGCGGGGAAAACCCCCCTATTACTATACCAAGGTCAAAGTACAAGAATAGATTTGATCTCCCTTAAAATACAATCCTATTATAAACTACCCCAAACACTCTAAACAAATGAATAGAAAGAGATAGGAAAGTAGGTCATAAGTAGTACCTTTGGTCCTAATGTTCAATGTAGACCTTCTCCACCTTTGTAGCTTTCCAGGTTGTTGGTCTCCTCCCAAAGATAACCTACAAGAACACTTAGGCAACCAATTCTACAAATATTCTATCTCTACTCATAAATATTAGGGTTAGATATAAACCACTATGAAGGAATCAAATAAAAAGCATAAACACATAATATTTTGGATAAGAAAGGGATTTTTTTATTCAGTGTGGAGATTAAAAGTTACAGCCTTCAGCGGTTGACGCTCCACAAACCAAGTATAGAATCCTCTTAATGTTTATCCAAGTGAATAATCCAAAATCCTTCTCTCACAATCAACTGATCACTTTAGGGAAAGGGAAGGGATTGTATAGGGGAAAGGGATAGAGAGGGAATACTGAGGCCAAATCTCATCAAGGGCTACAATATTTGGAATAAGAGGGAGAAGGGATTTTGGTAGATTTTATCTGTTTTAATGATTGATGTTGGAATGGGACCACAAGACCTCTTTTTATATGAAAAATGGATAGTTATTTGGTTTGGGAATGGGCTATGGAGGTTGAATTGGTTGGGAAACCCTCAATTGCCTGTAAACTTCGTCGAATTCCTTGCAACTTTTTATTTTTTGCAACTTTTGGAGGTAAACGCAGGTTGTTTAGTATGAATCTAATGTATGTACATGGGATGTCTATCATACATCTAGCACATGTATGTGGGAAGTAATGTAGTAGAGCATGTACATGCTCCAAAAAATGTTATTTTAAAGAGATATCCTCGTCAATAGTTTGGAAACTTGTGCAAGTAGAAAGGCCAATGCCATGTATGCATAGGTAGGGCATTTTAGGGCTATAACAACATCTAAATACATCTCCAAGGGTGACATCATGCCCTTCTAGGGTGACTTTCAAGCCCTAAGGTGAAATGTTGAGCCTAAAAGGTAGGGCACTTAGCCTCCAAAGGCCCCAGATGAAGCCCAAACGTGCCACTAGGCTCATAAATGCCCCCAAAATGAAAACCCTAGCTTTGGATGACGTCAAAGGTCATGATGGTGACGTCCTAGGCCTTCAAGGTCCAACGTCCATGTGGAATAGAAATATCCCCATGCATCTATCTCTTCCAGGGTGCCTCCAAAGGAAACATCCTTTTTTATTCTTGATGAAAATATTCAATGTCTTCTTACCCATGGCTGGGGTTACAACATCCATTTGTGGGCTTTAAGCCCCCCATGAAGGTCTATGCTAATCATTCCCTCATGTGTACCTGTCCACTAGGAAAAGTCCTACAACAACAAGAAGTACGCCCTCCAGGGGTTCATAAGTCATAGGGATCATAGCATGTAAATCACATCCAATAATTAAATTACCCAAACATGTGCATCAAACCCCCCTTAACCTAGACAATTGCTCAAAGACGTTATGAAATTTGACAAGTTAGGTTTGGAGAAGGTCTCGGAATGTCCTATTGGTATAACCTCCCTTAAGTTTGGGGTGTTTCTCAGGTGCGATACAATCCAATTCATGTAAGTGTACGAGGTGGCATGGGGTAAGTGTTTGGGAATGGGTGCAGTAATAACAGGGAAATGTAAGTCTTACATGTGGGTGCCTTTGTAGAGGGTGATATGCACCTTGTCATAAATGAAATTGTTTCCTATCCCATTCATTACATTTTATTCTTAGCTTTAGTTCTTTTGATCTTTTTCTTTTGTTCTTCAAGGGAAAAGTTGAGGGACATTGTCTTGTCTTGATGACCAGAGGTGATAGTGTTATTGTTGTTGGGAAAAATACCCTACGGACTAGCAAACTAGGGTCAGACTTGCATGCAGATTTTAACCGTAAAGAAATTACTTTTTAACCTACAACCCAAAACTTAAACCCCTCTTTCACAATACATGCATGGAGAATGACTACTAACCTTGTCATCAGCATTCGATGTAGATCCTCCGTTGCGCTTTGACCACTTGCTTGCGTTGCTCCTTCCAAAGATGACCTGCAATCAAGACAAACAACTATGCATGCATGCTACTTCTCTACTTGAGGGTTAGAAATTAAGCATAAATTAACCAAACCATAGATAACTCATTCATTGGGATGGGAAAAGTATTTTTTTATTATTTGAAAAAAATGAATCAACTTACAATCAAAGTCAAGACCGGCCACTGCTCCTTGATCCTGATCCTGGGCTCCTCTTCTTTTGTCCTCCAACTGCTTTGCATTAAATCTCCTTTGGCATGAGGAAAGGCTAAAGGGTTGGGACAATGGATTGCGTAAATGGGCAGAGTTTCTTCGCTATATTTTTTCCTCCTCCAAATGGTACCTCTACCCCTTCTTTTATAGGCTAGAAGGAGATAGAGTTTTGGACGAACCCTCGACCATGCATGGCTGGGAGTTTCAGTTAACTGACCCATATCTTTTTGTTTCGTTGGAAACTTTCCTTTTTGCATGCTTTTTTAGGTACATGTGGGTTGTAGTGAGCCAACCAGCATGCACACGCGTGCAGTAATGAGTTAGGGTGTGTGGGCCTTGACACAAGAGGATTTCCAAAGATTTTTTCATTAGATGTTTTGGCAATGAAGGGATATGAGTTGGACTGATGCCAGGTAATCATGTGTGGTGCAATTTAGGGTTATAACAGATGCCCCCTAATGTGTGAGGTCAGAAGAGCATCTGATGGCCAAAATACATTACTAATCTTTTACCAATCTTTACTGATGTGCTAAATGAGTGAGCTCGAGGATCAGGAACCAGGAGGTTCCATATACAAAATAACAAATGTCTCAATGAGGTAGGCATACCCATGCTCAGGATAAAATAGAACCATGGCTACCAATCAAATACACTGTAGATCCATGTCAAATAACTATAAAGAGTAGCCGCGAATAATACACAGTGGAGCTACATCTCGAAATCAGAAAGATATACATATAGAGTACCCATCTTCCAGAAGTTGATTCATCCTGATGGTTGTACTTCAGAGCTCGAGCAACAACTTCAAAATCTTTTAAAACTCGGGTAGGAGTGTAATATGAGTGTATGACTGCACTACCCAGAGGTCTTCGACGACTCTTCGGTTATGGACTTGATAATCTTGATGATCGAACTGAAGGCTTCAGTGATTTTGAACAAGGACTTGATTGGACATTCAGGATGGCCAGGTATGCGAACAAGAGACACATTGCAGAGGGGCTGACTCAGGCTTAGTGACAAACTGTTGAAATAATGTAACTGCGAAGAGCATTCTTATTATTTTGTTATTGGATTAAATCCCCATTGTGGATTAATCATGTCATTATTATTATTTTTTTTATTATTATATTAATCTCCATTGAGGATTAATCAAGTCGGTAATTGTATAAGGACCAAATCCCCTTTTGCAGATTGGTCATCGGACAATTACAATGTACAGAATAAGAAGTCGGCCCCAACAGTTATAATGAAAGGGCTATATTTAATTAAAGGTGGTTTTACCCACCCAGTGTGAGAGGTCAGCCCTGCCAGATGGTGACTCTTCACACGTGCCAGATTGATATAAATAAGAGGCTAGCTCCTCACTTCCAACACACACTTCACTTGCTCATTCTCTTATGAGGCAAGTTGCATTTTCAAGTTGGTGAGAGGAGAAGAAGGGTGGCGCATCTCTTGGAGGAGGATTTTTTGTATTGTTTGAGTTATCTCTTGAACATTTGATAAGCTATTTATGATAAGGAAGTTTTTGTTGGGTTTTCTTCCCCTAGAGGGTTTCCCAAGATAAATGTTGTGTCTATTGTGGATGTGTATTTCTCAGTGATCTTGTTCTTATTATTCTCTTATCTTATGAAATGCAAAGAACTATAATAATAGCATAAACATTAACATGGAATCAGAGCCAACCTGAAGAAAGCACAATCTGCAAGAGGAAAAACGTCACTGTTACCAGACCCCAAAATTAGGGTTTTGAAAAAGTGAGTGTTTTCAGCTATCTATCACCCTAGAAAGTTGCGCCCTCCCCTAAGGATCAATTTGGCACCTAGAGCGCACCTTTTTAGTGTCTGGATCCTCCGCAAAGTGAAACCCTAGTTTCACAAAGTACCAGAAAACCAGAAAACCAGAGTACCAGAAGTATCAGAAGTACCAGAGTACCAGAAGTACCAGAAGCACCAGTCCAGAAATCCGCATAGCAGATTTGAAGGGGTAAAATTTGAATTTTCTCAAATCTGAAGACACCAGGCTACTCGCCTCAGCCAAACACACCTCCTGGTAAGATCAAAATTTGATTTTGAGCATTTTCAATTTTTGGTCATTTTTGTTACCGGAAAGTATAGTCTACAAGAACAAAGCTTGTTGATAAATTGGAAGGCATAGACAACTTTCGTGCCTGGAAGTATAGGATCGGTCTGATCCTTGCAGAGAATGATCTATCAAGATTTATCAAAGAATATGTGAAGGGACCTGAATATGCCATAGAGAAAGCGAAGCATCAGAAGGACTCAATCAAGGCCCAGAGAATCATTGCAGATTCAATCAAAGACCACCTGATTCCATATGTATCATCAAAGGAAACCCCGAAGGAGATGTTTGATGCTCTAAGAAAACTATATGAAGGAAAGAACATCAATCGGAAGATGAATCTCAGAACTCAATTGAAGAATACCAAGATGCAGAAAGGAGAAATGATTCAAGAGTATTTCTCCTGAATCTCA
>ML778034.1:1974937-2047043 GCA_009831015.1 Picea engelmannii
GGATTAAATCCCCATTGTGGATTAATCATGTCATTATTATTATTTTTATTATTAGATTAATCCCCATTGAGGATTAATCAAGTCGGTAATTGTATAAGGACCAAATCCCCTTTTGCGAATTGGTCATCGGACAATTACAATGTACAGAATAAGAAGTCGGCCCCAACAGTTATAATGAAAGGGCCAGATTTAATTAAAGGTGGATTTACCCACCCAGTGTGAGAGGTCGACCCTGCCAGATGGTGACTCTTCACACGTGCCAGATTGATATATATAAGAGGCTAGCGCCTCACTTCCAACACACACTTCACTTGCTCAATCTCTTATGAGGCAAGTTGCATTTTCAAGTTGGTGAGAGGAGAAGAAGGGTGGTGCATCTCTTGGAGGAGGATTTTCTATATTGGTTGAGTTATCTCTTGAACATTTGATAATCTATTTATGATACGGAAGTTTTTGCTGGGTTTTCTTCCCCTAGAGGGTTTCCTAGGATAAATGTTGTGTCTATTGTGGATGTGTATTTCTCAATGATCTTGTTCTTATTATGCTCTTATCTTATGAAATGAAAAGAACTATAATAATAGCATAAACATTAACACAAACTTCCCTTGGACAACAACATGACAAGTGATAAGACTCAGGCAGCATACATGTTAATCATAAGTCTACGAAGCAGGAGGCAACGCAAACTCTCCATATGTTTGGAAGAGTAACCAAATGATGGAGGACACAACTCTATATAGCGAGAAAAGCTTCCTAAGGTCGTACTACATCCCATAGTCTGATGATAAAATGAACAAATGTGCGTTATCCAAGGGCGACTCATTATGCTGCCAATAAAGAAAATACTTTTCCCATCCTCTTTTTGGGGTATATTTGATTTTTTTGTTCTTTTTGATATTTTTTGAAAAAGAATAAAGGAATATTACGTTACAATGGAGGAACGAGTACTGCAAACATAAAATCTCGAGGCACAAGGACAAGACTGATGTTTTGGTAAAATGATACTCGGGAAAAATCCTCTGGCGGCCAAAGGTGTTAAGACGCAGAAGCAAACTGTCACAAGGCTGATGGATAAGGTATGAAAATGTGGTTGATAGAACACACAATGGTAACGTCCTTCGATGTAAGTTTAACGAACCTAGAGAAGGTAAGCTCGGTGGTTTTTCATATTTAGAGACTCTGAAAAAGCATAAAAGGAGACTCCGCTGGGGTACCTTTTTTTAAAATAGTCTAGTCGGTTCGAAAAAGGGATAAACTAGCACCAATTAGACGTCAATTCAAAACCATTTTAATGAGTGTGACAAGGACAAGATCACTCGGCTATTTTTTCACTTTTAAGGAGTCTAAAAAAATCTTAACTATGGACTCCGTCAGGAATATTCGTCTGGACCAATTTAACGAGTGTGAAAGAATAAGGTCACTCGGCGATCTTTTCAATTTTAGGGAGTCTGAAAAGAGCTTAACTATGGACTCTGTGGGGGTTTCTTTTTTATAAATTTAGTCCCTCAGACACGAAAAAGGAATAAAATTATACCTGAGAATACTCTTCTAAAGAATGGGAATTCGATAGAGTATACCTTTGTTCGTACAGTTGACTGTCCGGACCGAAAAAGGAGTAAACTACCGTTGGACAGACGTGACTTCAAATTTCAGTTTAACAAGCATGAAAGATCACAAGATCACTCGGCAATATTTTCATTTTTAGAGGGTCTGAAAAGGGCTTAAAAGGAGACCCGTTGTATTTTGGGAGTCCTGAGGGTAAGACAAAGAGTGAAAAAGACTCATGCAAATGAGGTTCAAACTCATATTCAGGAAAGACTATACAGACTCCCGAGCCTACAGTGTTTTTCGAAACGGCATGGACACCATAATGCAACCAGGACCTACCTAGGGCATCCATGTTATGGTAAGCTCTACCACCAAGTTGCAACACTTCTAGAGAAGATGGCAACGAGATGCAAAAGTTGGGGTGGTATCCTAACCTATATGCTCAAGTTGATTTTTTTTTATTTTATTTTTTTTAAATTTATGAACCGTCAATATTTTTTCGAAACTCAAAAAAAATTGTCCCAATACCTGATCAAATCCCTCCCATATAACTCCTAAATCACTCTAAATGGTTTTTGGTATAAAGAAACTGATAAGGGGGGCCAAAAAAGTGACAAAAAGAGGCCAAAAAGTCTATAAATAGAAGCTAGCAGCTCATTATCACCATTGCTGATTTGGAAATTGACTCTGGAACCAAAAGACCCCCTTTGCAAAAGATAGTGATTCTGGGAGCTACAGTGGACAAAATGAACTTCTTCTTGGACCAAGTAAGTACAAACTCCCTTATCTAGCTAGTCAATACTTCATTTTGGTCATTTAAGTTATTTTTTGGGTGGGCGTCGACCTTAAAAAGGTCGTCCCTAGGTACACGTGAGTTGTTCAGAGACAACCCACATGTACACATGTGCAGAGTAAATCCTGCATGCATGTACACACGATTGTCACCTCTACAAACCGCATGTANCCCCCCCCCCCCCCCCCTATTGATGGAAAAGGAAATTAAAAGAAGTATTGACCCTCCTTTACCTTGTTGTGTTGGCAGGATGTATGTCCAGTGGAGGGAAAGGGAGCACGAGGCAATCAGTGAGTTGGTTTCTGCAGATCCGAATGTTGTGGCCGTGTTAATGCAATGTGGTTTGCTCAAATTCTTTTTATGTCCGTTTATGCGCATGCAACCCAGGCTACTAAACGCCTTGATTGATTACTGCCATCCTGATGCAAAGGCCTTTATGCTAGAGGGGCAATCATTGGTGCCCACCACCGAGGACATTTACTTTCTGACTGGCCTCTCAAGGAGAGGGGAACCAGTCAACTTCCATACTTTTCTTGCTGGGCCGAGCAAGATCTCAGAGTTGATAGTTGAGTACTATGAGGTTGGGACCAAACATACAGGTTCCAAGTACCCATTAGCAATATTACCAACTTAGCACTACAGACTATCTTGTTACTTATTGGGCGGATTACCGGCTTAGCAGCCGTGCATTAGGCTTCGCGCGCACAGATGAACTGTGCTATCCAGTGCATGAATGCACAAATTTTTTATTGGAGTACCACACTGCTGGAGTGTATGAAGAGGCAATTGACAGATTGCCAACAGCGGACACAGAGGAACTTCGGGTTCAGGACTATCTTGTGTTCGTTCTTTTTTGAGAGAGTTTCATGTTTCAATCCTCGGGTTGTAGTACGAGGACATCTGGCCTCTTTCCCTGTAGTGTGTAGATGGGTAGTGTTACTGTTGTGATAGGGTGGTGGAAGGACCATTGAGGCCTTCGACGATGACTTCTTTGGTTGGATGTCAAGATAGATCCCTACTATCGAGGACTACCCGTATGCAAGGATAGACTTCTCTAGAGATCCAGAGATACCCATGCCTCCTGGTGAGGAGTGAGGGGAGATGGGTAAGTCTCCACCTTTGTAGTTTTTTTTTTTGCATATATAATTTTTATGTATTTTTGTTATATATATCATTTTTTTGTATGCCAGAGTATTTGACGGATACGTTTGTTGTATGCAGATGTGGGACCCGTGCGACCTGCCGACTATGCACGGAATAGGCATCATCCACGGCCAGAGGCTGCGGCTGTCGCCGCTGGGGGAGCAACAGTAGCATGGAACCTTCCAGATGGAGAGGCTGAGAGGGTCCTTAGACAAGTTGAGTGGAACTTCACTGCGCTCACTCGCACAGTCTCGATGGCAGAGATAGAGGACCTGCCGCCATCCATGCAGCCTCATGTTGTGAGGGCACCTCGGACATGGGTTCAATTGTTTAGGCGTTTAGCCCGTGCTGTAGATGATTATAATAGGGCCCATAGGCCTTGAACAGATTTAGACTCTTTATGTGCCACGAGCACCTACTTGTATATATTTTTTGAGGGCATAAGCCCGGTGACTCGTTATTGTTCCCCTTTTTTAGGCACTTGCATCCACCTATGTACTCTGAGTATTTTATGATGTATATATATGGTTTTTATCTTTTTTGTGTCTTATGGATTCTGTGTGCAAAAATGTATTTACATGTTTATTTCCATGTTCTTTTATATGTGGGAAAGATGCCAATCTAAAATTTGATTAGCTAGAGTATCTATGATTTGGTTTAATCTCCTAGGAACATGAAAATATGTAATATAATCAAAGTTGTGTTCTAAGAGATGTACCCTAAGGAATCGTCGATGTAAATTTGGATCATGAACCCAGTATATTTTGTTTAGCTGCGACACAACCAGTTGAGCATCTAGATAGACCCGGAGATGAGAGATACCCAATGACAAGGTGTCACGAAGAAACTCAATAACTGCACTATACTCAGAAACATTATTTGTGGTGTCACCTAAGCATATACCTCCGGAAGATAACAACTAACCCTGTGGTGTAAATATTATGTCGACTAGCACCATTCACATACCCAAGCTGCAGAGGCAAGCCTCTGCGTGTGTTGACTAGCACCGTCCGCATACCCAATGAACACCTCGGACTCCCTTGACATATGCCATATTGACGGAAGATAACATCAATGACACGTCCATAACACTTTTAAAAGAAACGTAAAAAAGTAATAGTACAAAGACTATACATATGTTACAAAAAGTTACCCACAATGACCTATCTATGAGTAATACTTCTTGAGGTAGAGCCCATTTCTAGGCTCCGCCAATGCATTCCCTTCAAAATCAACCAAACGATAAGCATCCTTTTTTAATACCTCCTTTATAATGAAGGGTCCGAACCACATGGGTTTATACTTTCCTTCCCCCAAGGGGTCCTTGTCTTGGTCATAGACCAGGACAAGGTCACCCTTAGAAAAAATCCAAGGACGAACGGACCTATAATATTGACACTTGACCTTATGTTTATGAGCCTCATTGGCCAGGGCTGCATCACGATGCTGCTCATCAAGCTTCTCAAGGTGTACTAACCGTTCTTCAAGTGGAGAAGTGTCTGGCAATAACTGTACTACCAATTTCAGAGATGGGATTTGAAATTCTATGGGCAAGACTGCCTCCAGCCCGTAAACAAGTTGAAAAGGTGAGAAACTGGTTGCAGTCTTAACAGATGTTCGGTAAGCCCATAATTCCGAGTATAACATCAAATGCCAATTTGACTTGGCTGAGTTGATAGTGCGTTGTAGAATCGTCTTAAGAGTTTTGTTTACAACTTCCACCTACCCGTTGGCTTGGGGATAGTAAGCTGATGAATGTTCCTGTCGTAACCTAAGATTTGATGTTAATTCAGTCATCATTTGGTTTTGAAAGTGACTGCCATGGTCATTGATAATCTCTCTTGGGATGTCGAACCTCGCTATGATTTGATTGAATAATAAGAGAGTTGCAGTCTCTCCATCATCTTTAAACATTGGCATAGCCTTGACCCACTTAGTGAAGTAGTCAATAGCTACGATGATATAGCGGTGCCCCCTTGCTGACGAGGGGTTGCATGTAGTGTAATCAATCCCCCACTCAGTGAAGGGACCAACTGTGATGACAGGAAACATAGGAGCGGGATGTGCCCTCATCTTTTGAGAAAAGATTTGGCATGGATGGCACTTCTTGACCGATTTGATACAATCTTTGATAAGTGTGGGCTAGAAGTAACCTTCTTGTAAAATATTTTGGGTTGTTACCAACCCAGATAAATGACTGCCACACGCTCCAGTATGGAAATCGTTGAGCACTATGATGGCCTCCTCATGAGTGAGACATCGACGCAAGATGCAATCTACACCTCTCCAATACAATGTATCATCGAGTATGAGATAATTCTTAGCCTGATGGCGTATCCTCCGACACTCGTCATGAAAAGCAGAGGTGGGGCACTTCAAAGTCTGGAGATAGATAAGTATATCTCCGTACTAGGGGTCTGAAGAGTCAATCAAAAATATATCCCCCCAGATAGACGATTCCTCAGGCACAACGTCACCTGACTCAATTGGAAGTTCCGAAATAAGTATTGTGAAGACCAATGACTTCTTGGACTTTGTTGAAACAAAGTCTAAGTCAAATTCTTGGAGGATGACCATCCACCTACTGATTTTTCCGCCTATAATTCGTCATGTCAACATGTACTGGAATGGATTCGTGACACCAATGACGGTGGTCTTGTGAAACAGAACATAGTGACGGAACCGTTGAATAGCATGAATGACTGTCAACACAAGTTTTTTGAGATGGGAATAATTAAGTTTTGGTCCTACGAGGCCTCGGCTCAGGTAATAGATCACGTATTCTAAAAACAAATCATCTTCCTAAACTAAAACCATGCCTATGGTTGACTCTGCGGCAGCCAGATATAATAAGAAATCTTTGTTATAATTAGGTGGCAGTAGCAGAGGTGCAGTTGTGAGGGAGTGTTTTAATGTGTTGAAAGAGCGTTGAGCAGCTTCGTCCTAGAAAAAGGGAACGTATTTCTTTAGTAAATGCATAAATCCCTTGGTGATTTCGGCATATTTGGCAATGAAGCATCGTAAGAAGTTCACCTTGCCTTGTAGACTTTGAAGTTGTAAGATTGTGCGTGGGGGGGGGGGCAACTGGATTATTGCCTCCACCTTAAGAGGATAAACCATGATCCCTGTTGTTGACATGATGAAATCTAACAAACGTCCTGACATTACGCAGAAGCTGCACTTGTTTGGATTCAATCGAATCCTGAAGTAGAGACAGCGTTCGAAGATTAGTCTAAGGTGCGTGGGATGATCCTTTCACTTGCTAGAGCGTGATGCTAAATCATCTAGATAGGCCTCAACTATGTGTTTGAGGTCATGAAACGCAAAAGACATGGCGCACTAGAACGTGGCTCCAGCATTTTTAAGGCCAAAAGGCATCTTCCAATAGGAGAATGTACCCCATGGACAAATGAATGTCGTTTTGTGTTGGTCTTCAGGTTTGATTTGGATTTGATTATATCCCGAAAAACCATCCATGAATGAAAATGCTTCACAACCAGCGCATTCATCAATGATCTGGTCAATGAATGGTGTTGAAAAATTATCTTTGGGACATGCCTTGTTCAAATCATGGAAATCGGTACATACACGAATCATGCCTTGTTTTTTATTTACCGGCACGAGGTTTGACACCCATTGATTCAAATGAATAGGATAAATGAAACCTGCCTTTAGAAATTTCTCAACCTCAATATTGATGGTTGCTGCTTTCTTAGGATTGACTGGATGAAGTTTTTGTCGAATAAGCTTAGCATCAGGATACATTGTGATTTCATGTTCAACTATTTTCGGATCAATACCTGTCATTTCCTCATAAGACTAGGCAAAAACGTCGTGGAATTCTTTGAAAAGATCCGTGTAACTTTGAATCTCTTTGGGGGAACAATCTACTCTGACGAAGACAATCTCCATGACACCAGGGTTTCGAGAGATGTTGATGGGTATGGTTTCAGCGATAGTTTCCATATTGCCCTCAGCATAAATTTCCTGTGTAGCTAAGAGGTTAATAGGACATGGCTGATCTCCCATCGTGGTAATGGTGAATTCTCCTTCTTTGATTTAGCTTAACTTGGGGAGAAAGTATGATCTGTGATGAAGATATTCCCAAGGTTTTCCTAGACTAGTCATTTCTTTGATTACTACTTCGTCAGAAGGAAAGACTAATTATAATGAATCAATGTTAGCAAGAGAACCCTGAGCCCAAATAAGCTCTAGAAGTGAATCTAACTCTTGTGTGGGAGTTAGATCAGGGTTAGTTGAAGCTTGTTGGACTAACGAGTATGCGACTTCAGAACTTGACAAGGGCATGGACATGTCGGAGTGCCCTGTCTCATCCATCGTGGCTGATGGGGAAGGAAGAATCCAAGGATCCTCAAAGTAAGTCGTGAAGAATGAAAAAACTTGAAAAATATCAACCTTATAGTGATTATATATAAATTTAACATCATCGTGAGGAGATGGGTAATCGAAGGTACCCATCAAGGACAGGCACAAACCAACTCCTACGTTAACAACACCTGGTTGAGGATTATCAATCATGGGCACCGTGGATGCCCCCAAGGTTGGGTCAGGTCTAGAGAAGGACAATTGATCGATGGTCACTATCCGACCCTCGTGTGGAAACAACAAGACTCAGAAAACCATAGCAACCACATCTTGCATAGAATAAGTCCAACTCCATCCTAACAAGAGATTATAGTCGAGGGGAGCATCGACTACCTCTACTTCGACACACACGATTTTCCCTCCTAACTACACAGGGAAAGAAGGAACAATGACATGTGGTTGGAAATAATGACCATCGAAAGTAGTGAGGAGAGTAGGTGATGGAGACAAAGAAGGCTGGTCAATGGCCTTCCAACATGCTAACGACATAACGCATGTTGAGGCACCCTCGTCGACCACCGTGCGGAAGATATTCCATGTAAAAGTTTTCGTGGGATGAGCCACTACTATCTGAAACGCTACGTGGTAAGGAAGACGATTTTTTAAGTCAGTTGTATCTAACATGATGGTACCTAGATTACAAGTCTCAGTAGAGCCCAAAGCAGTTAATAAGGCTTTCCTTTGAGCAGGGAAATTTTGGAGGACCTCCAAAGCAGACATCGCACAAGGGGTTTGTGATAAATCCTCCACCACATAGTAATTATGGGTAGCCCTTGCGTTTGGGTTGTGAGAAGCTTTCTTAAATGCACCCTTTGGAATGTGTGTCATTGTTTCTCTCAACGTCTTCTCGATCTGTAGAGGAAGAGATGGGATATCAGCTTATTTACCCTTCTCAAAAGCGCTTGGTTTACTATAGTCGTGTTCTCTAGTCTTTATGAAAGCATCACCCCTAACCATATATATGTTCACGGATGAGGGATTGTTTGGAGGAGGGCATGTTTCTTGGCTGCCCCCTTCAACACTTGTAGAGGCTTGAGTTAAATTTTTCCCATGTTGAAAGGGATTAGTCAACACTTCCTGTTGTTGTTGTGTCACAAAATTTTGGACCTCTACAAATCGAGGACAAAGATGGGTCGGGTGGTATTCCGCACACAAGTTGCACGGATACCTCACCTTCTGTTTTTCTGTGGTGTCCCTGCCAGCATTATCAATGGGTTTTTTATCCCCCTTACCCTTCTTTTGTTGTTTTTTCTTCCCTTCAAGTTGTTGGGTGGCCTTTGGGTTAGTCGACTGCACAGAGTGTACTTCCAAAGTTTGGGTAGGAGGAGCAGCCAAAGCAGTAGTTTGGCTGGCTGTTGAGTGTTGTATAGATAACTGTTGCAATTGTTTTTTCAGTTTCTCAGCGGGCTTGGTTTGTGCTGAACCAACAATACCATCGGCATGTGGTCCATCTCTCTGTCTAGTTTTATCTAGTATCGATCGTGGTGCATCCAGAAAGATGTTGTATAATAAACCAGACCGAGAATAGATGAGCTCAAACTGTTGAGCCCTCATGATGGCATCTTCTTCAGAGAAAACCCCAGAAGTCATGACGTCTTTGGATAATTGTGGGACCAGAGACTTAAGGAACCAGTCAAGCAGGAATGCTGGTGGGACAGGTACTTTGATTAGACTCTTCCAGCGTCTTCACTCTCAGATATGATTAGAGATATGGTCCATTATTGTCTATTCAAAATTGGCGAGCAACTCTGTGCCAGCGTCATATCTCACAGGTAACTAGAAATGGTTAAGGTCATTGCCAGTTCGCCAAAAGAAGAGTATCTTGAGAAATCAAGCTTGATGTACCATTTTGCAGCACTTCTGATAAGAGTGCATTGAAACAATCACAACTATACAGAGTCATCTTTTAATGAGTTGGATGAACACCAAATATGGAAGGTAGTCACATGATCACCTGGTTCTTCGTTAGGCTTGGCCTCGAACTTTGGAATGTCTGAAGGAAACTTCGTTGGCATAGGAGGCCAATGTGGATCATGACAAATAGGGTCATTTAACAACCTTGTCAAATCTAGCAAGTGTAACGTCGCCAGGAATGGTAGTTTGGATTGCTGTTGATAACCTGGCAAAAAGGGTCCTGGAGTTTGACTAGCACCATGTTGCCAAGAAAAGTTTGGTTGTTGGCCCTGATTTTGGTAGAAACCATGGCCCTGACCAGCATAAGGATTTTCCATCTGTGGAGACATCATCAGCTGATTTCCCATAAAGGACATAGGATGTTGGGCATGCATCGTGTTTGAAGGACTTTGGGAAGGATTACCCCATGTTGATCATGATGGGAGAGGCATAGTAGTTTGTCTAGGGTTCCATTGACTGTGGAAAGAATTACCCCGGAACGACATTCCAGAGGAGGGAATGGATCCTTGTCCTAAGTTCCAAAGTCTTGCTATATGTGCCCCCTGCACAGGAGTAGTACCCTGTGCAGGAGTAGACTGTCCAAAAATAAGATTGCCCCCAGATGGGAAAGCGGTGGATGTGAAAGTGTTGTTACCAAACATCCCGTTCCAAACAAACGGTGACGAACCTACCGGCATACTATGTGCAGGTGTTCCTTGACTCCTGGCTCCAAATAAACTAGTGTGTGCAGGCTGCCTGGCAGACTGCTGATGCGGACCACTAAGCGAAGGGGACGAGGGAGGGATATGACCTCCAGCATAAGGAAAAGCATTCAACTAAGCCAAGATACAATAACCTGTGGCCAGGTATTAGTGGTTGGGGTTTCAACCGAGTCAAGATTGGTGTTTGATTCCTCTGGGAGTTGTTCAGGCACAATGGTTTGTAACCCGGTCGCTTCAAAAGACCCTTGTTGGTCTAGCTTCTGCCTCAATGGTGGCGGGGGCGGCTCCAGTATAACCGGCGGTAGGCCCAGAAGCCTTCGTGACCGGTGGAGCTCGGGATCCTCCACTGTGTGAGAAGATCCAAGACACGCTAAGGTATTCTACATGTCCAAACAGTAACACACACTAAACAAAAAGCCCCTAAGAGATAAGACAAGCAATCACTAAACTATTTGGAAGAACAGTTACAACAACCAACACTAGAGAAACTTACCGGTGCAAGTGAAACTCGAACACGGAAGAACCCTCCGGGTATACTCTGCAAAGCATGGCCTGATGTCTATCCTAGGTACCATGGTATACCTACACAGTCACCTGTGTATGTCCCTAAAAAGATTGGCAACTAGGTTGCTAGCACACGAACAGTCACCAGGCGGGTACAGTCAAAAGTCGGGTAGACCACAATGAGTAGGGTATCAAGCCCGAAACCTGTCAAGGGTATCGAGAGAAAATGGTCGAGATGACAACTGAGGACCTCAAATGGATTCGAGACACACAAAGCCTTGTGGCAAATGCAAACGATGGAATCCCAAAACAAGCCCTTGATATGTGTTCTCCACTACGATTGGTCCAGCTTTGGAGGGGTTATCTCCACTACCTTTTCGCACGCGACCTCGTTTTTATCCCCTGTGTTAGAGGGGGGTCCCGGATAACTTCCACGAAACTAGACTTAGACACTCCCTATCGCAAACTCCAATGTTTGGTTTTGAATGGCCTTGGAGAGTTTCCTCTCCAACCTAATCCAAGGCCCTAGTCCTGAACTAGTTTGTGAACCCTACAAACAAAAAGTCTAATAGATTTTAAATTAGTGTTTCTTTTATGGGTTTTCTTACGTCATGGGGTATGAAGGTGAAACTGATGATGTGTAAAGATGAAAGCAAAAACGAATGAAAAAAGATAGAAACAAAACTTTTACTAAATGCAAAATCTCAGCAACTTTTCACAAAGAAATATTTCTTTTTCTTTTCAATTTTTCTAAGATTTTATGCAGAAATCATAAAGGAATTTCGCTCAACTATGAGCCACTTATGCTCTAAATGCACTACAAAAACTTATGAAACAAAAGACTTCTCCCTAGCTAATGATGCAGAAACACACTCTTCAAACAAAGAAGAAAATGAAAAAGAGATTTTTTTTTTTTTTATTTAAGTGCTAATAAAGAAACAAAGGGAAAATATCGACAAGCACAAAACCAAGAAAAACAAATTCTGTCTTAAAGCACAGATCGCAAAGAATCGGAGTAAATACATGCAATGGCAATCAAGAAAACAAAGACTCTTATGCTTGTCTAAAAACCATAAAACAAAATTTTCCTTTTTATATTTTCTGTCAACTATCAACTGAGAAAAAGAGGGCTAAGGGTAAGAGGACCTAACCTACTGATTGTTCAACCCTAGACTCAAACACCTGAGAGGAATACTTCTCATCAAAGGAGGGGATGACTACCCCACCTTGATTAAAAAGTATCCTGTCAAGCATGCTACTGTCACTAAAACAGCACGCGTGCAAACGCATGCTGAGCTAAAACAGGCAGCATGTACACGCGGGCTGACCTTGTATAGGTGACGTGTATGTATAAATTCTAAGACAAAAATAAAAACAGGCAGTCCAGACCAGGAAGAGGCCTCTAGTATTGATCCAAGGTCTCTTGAAGGCTTGGATGATTTTTCTAACAGAAAAGAAAAAATAATGTAAGAAATAACAAAGCGAAAAAAGCAATCTGAGATAGGACTGTGAACCAACAAGACTCAGACAGGATTCCAGAAAACCCCCTGTGAACCAGTAAAATTGGATTGGTACAATAACCTGTGACCAAGTATCAGTGGTTGGGGTTTCAACCGAGCCAATATTGGCAGTTGATTCCTCCAGCAGTTGTTCGGGCACAATGGTTTGTAACCCGATCGCTTCAAAAGACCCTTGTTGGTCTAGCTTCCGCCTCAATGGTGGCGGGGGAGCTCCAATATAACCAACGGTAGGCCCATAAGCCTTCGTGACCACCGGAGATCATGATCCTCCACTGTGTGAGAAGATCCAAGACATGCTAAGGTATTCTACATGTTCAAACAATAACACACACTAAACAAGAAGCCCCTAAGAGATAATACAAGCAATCACTAAACTATTTGGAAGAACAGTTACAACAACCAACACTAGAAAAACTTACCAGTGCAAGTGCAACTCGAATATGGAATCACCCTTCGGGTATACTCTACAAAGCGTGGCCCGATTTCTATCCTAGGTACCATAGTATACCCCTGCAGTCATTTGTGTATGTCCCTAAAAAGATTGGCAACTAGGTTGCCAGCACGCAAACAGTCACCAGGCGGGTACAGTCGAAAGTCGGGTAGACCACAATGAGCAGGGTATCAAGCCTGAAACCTGTCAAGAGTATCGAGAGAAAATGGTCTGGAATACAACTGAGGACCTTGACCGGATTCGATACCCACGAAGCCCCGTGGCAAATGCAAACGACAAAATCCCAAAACAAGCCCTCGATATGTGTTCTCCACTACGATTGGTCTGTCTTTGGAGGGGTTATCCCCACTACCTTTTCGCATGCAACCTTGTGTTTATCCCCTGTGTTAGAGGGGGGTCCTGAATAACTTCCATGAAACTAGACTTAGACACTCCCTATCACAGACTCCAATGTTTGGTTTTGAATGGCCTTGGAGAGTTTCCTCTCCAACCTAATCCAAGGCCCTAGTCCTGAACTAGTTTGTGAACCCTACAAACAAAAAGTCTAATAGATTTTAAATTAGCGTTGCTTTTATGGGTTTTCTTACATCACTGGGTATGAAGGTGAAACTGATGATGTGTAAAGATGAAAGCAAAAACGAATGAAAAAAGATGGAAACAAAACTTTTACTAAATGCAAAAGCTCAGCAACTTTTCACAAAGAAAGATTTCTTTTTCTTTTCAATTTTTCTAAGATTTTATGCAGCAATCATAAAGGAATTTTGCTCGACTACGAGCTACTTATGCTCTAAATGCACTACAAAAACTTACGAAACAAAAGACTTCTCCCTAGCTAATGATGCAGAAACACACTCTTCAAACAAAGAAGAAAATGAAAAAGAGATTTTTTTTTTATTTAAGTGCTAATAAAGCAACAAAGGGAAAATACCGACAAGCACAAAACCAAGAAAACCAAATTTTGGCTTAAAGCGCAGATCGCAAAGAATCAGAGTAAAGAAACGCAATGGCAATCAAGAAAACAAAGACTCTTACACTTGTCTAAAAACCATCAAACAAAATTTTCCTTTTTATATTTTCTGTCAACTATCAACTGAGAAAAAGAAGGCTAAGGGTAAGAGGACCTAACCTACTGACTATTCAACCCTAGACTCAAACACCTGAGAGGAATACTTCTCATCAAAGGAGGGGATGACTGCCCCACCCTAATTAAAAATTACCCTGTCAAGCAGGCTACTATCACTAAAACAGCACGCGTGAAAATGCATGCTGAGCTGAAACAGACAGCGTGTACACGCGAGCTAACCTTGTACAGGTGGTGTGTATGTATAAATTCTAAGACAAAAATAAAAACAGGTAGCCCAGACTAGGAAGAGGCCTCTGGTATTGATAACCAGGGTCTCTTGAAGGCTTGGATGATTTTTCTAACATAAAAGAAAAAATAATGTAAGAAATAACAAAGCGAAAAAAGAAATCTGAGATAGGACTGTGAACCAGCAAGACTCAGACAGGATTCTAGAAAACCCCCTGAGAATGTATAATTCTGACAGGGAAGAGGTGGACTACCTCCAAAGTTTTCTGAACTCCTACACACTATTGTTATCCCTACAGCTAGCGTTCACACGCGGGCTACAGGAGGATAGGGTGCGAGTACATGCGTGCAGGCCTTCTGCAGGCCGCGTGTACCTCTGTGTGTCCCGACAACTACCGTCAAGCAAAATTCAAGGAAAACTGGTATGAAGAACCAGGCTCCCTGCTAGCTCAGACCTAACAGAAAAAGACAGGCAAAGAAAAACAGAACACCTATTCTTTAAACTACCCAAAAACTTTAAAGAAATCTAGAAACCCTAAAGAGTATTGTCCCCAGTACGGTCGCCAATTCTGTTGTTGGTTAAAATACCCTACGGACTAGCAAACTAGGGTCAGACTTGCATGCAGATTTTGACCGTAAATAAATTAATTTTTAACCTACAACCCAAAAATTAAACCCCTCTTTCACAATACATGCATGGAGAATGACTACTAACCTTGTCACCGACATTCGATGTAGATCCTCCGTTGCGCTTTGACCACTTGCTTGCGCTACTCCTTCCAAAGATGACCTACAATCAAGACAAACAACTATGCATGCATGCTACTTCTCTACTTGAGGGTTAGAAATTAAGAATAAATTAACCAAACCATAGATAACTCATGCATTGGGATGGGTAAAGTATTCTTTTATTATTTGAAAAAAATGAATCAACTTACAATCAAAGTCGAGACTGGCCACCGCTCCTTGATCCTAATCCTGGGCTCCTCTTCTTCTATCCTCCAACTGCTTTGTGTTAAATCTCCTTTGGCATGAGGAAAGGCTAAAGGGTTGGGACAATGGATTGCGTAAATGGGCAGAGTTTCTTCGCTATATTTTTTCCTCCTTCAAATGGTACCCCTATCCCTTATTTTATAGGCTAGAAGGAGCTAGGGTTTTGGATGAACCCTCAGCCATGCATGGCTGGGAGTTTCAGTTAACTGACCCATAGCTTTTTGTTCTGTTGGTAAATTTCCTTTTTTCGTGCTTTATTAGGTACACGTGGGTTGTAGTGAGCCAGCCAGCGTGCACACGCGTGCAGTAATGGGTTAGGGTGCATGGGCCTTGACACAAGAGGATTTCCAAAGAGTTGTTCAGCAGATGTTTTGGCAATGAAGGGATATGAGTTGGCCTGATGCCAGGTAAGCATGTGTGGTGCAATTTAGGGTTATAACAGTTATCCACAAACATTTCATGGAATGAGAAGGTTGGTTCATGATGAGACCCCCTTTCTCTTGGTTATGCCACCAAGAGGTTTAGTGACCAAATATGTGGTAGTGTCATACCGCTACATGTCCATGGTCATAATAGGTTGGCTTGTGATGAGACCTCTTATCCATCAACTAGTACCTTGAGTTTTTATGTATCTTATGGGTTCCCTTTTCATACTGAGAATATTTTCACTGCTTTCTCAGGAATCCATGGGTGAAGCATCTCAAAGGTTTCAACATTGGCTTTTAACTCTTTCCAACTACTTTTACCCTCTGGTCCTTTAGCCCCTTCTTCCCACAAAGCAAGGCACAACCCTTCCTAGAGTGGCCAATCCCAATGCTCAAACAAGGATAGGGAAGATGGAAGGAATAAATATGGAAAGTGGTAAGTATGGAGGGAATGGACGATGAATTTTCACAGACCCACCGAATGGCAATCCATCCTAAAGGGAAACCAACTTACTAGGGCACCGTGTTACCCTTCCAAGTATATACGAGGTAAAGAGCATAATTTCCAAGCAAACATCATGAAAAGAAGAAGGATTCGATACAACATATTCAAGTGCTTCAAAAATTAGAGTGATACATCCCATGATACTCGAACTCATAACCTCATGGAGCAAGACTCACCGCTACTCCAGGACTAGGCTGGTGGGGATGGATACTGTTGTTGATGATGAATGGACTGCACTAAATAAAATAGGGGCTCTCTAAGGCCATTCTCAATTCATCTTCCTCTCGGTACTCCATGTTTAGGACCTATGGGCCTCGAGACGTGATCTCCTTAGTTATCCCTATGGTAGGGGATAACATCTCTCTCCAACTCGGGGACATGTTCTCACCGTAGAGTGCATGAGAACCTAATCATATATGGTATGACCTGTGCCTACTAAATATCAACAAAATGTATTAGTAATCCTTAGGTTGGTGATATCACCCCTCGTTCATATATGATATAATAATCTAAAGAGCATCTCTATTCTAACATGTGATCATGAGCATATATATATATACATAGTGAAACAATACAATATGAAAATACAACTACAACTATGCTAATGTGATATGCAGATGGTATGTACAATGGATGCAATGTGCTTACCTATCTAACTTACATGTAATTACCTATGAAGTCAAGTCTTTTCCCCATGATGGGGTTTGAGGAGGTGTCCACTAACTGGTAATGGACGTTTTCTTGACTGATGTAACATCTCGTTTCCCTCAGTTTGTAATTATAACTATATTGTCCTAGGAACTATGGAAAACTCAAAGGTGTGAATGTTTGATTTAATGGACCTTTGTATAAAAGGTCAATGAATGTAAATTATGTTATTTTAATAGAAAATGGATATGTGTTGCATGAATGATGGAAAGGGGACGTGCTAAGAAGAGACCACGAATGCTATGAAAATGTGGTGGAGGGGACCAGGAATGGTTGCATTAACCTCCATTGAACCAGTACTTTGTTGGATTTAATTTCTCAAGATCATAACAACCCTATGTCCCAGGAATAAATTAAAGTTAGTCTAGTAGGTGGGAAGATCTACTCAAGAGTTAATGAGGGGATGGGGAAGACCTCCCATCTGTAAGGCTTCCAGACTTGACCATAGACTAGAAATTTGAGCCAGACACAATATTTCTGAGGAAGGCAAGAAAGGAAGCATGGTGGGAAGAGGAATACCTGCTAAGAGTGTAGAGATGAGAGTGTAAGCTCTTGGTTCCAAGGAAGGACTGAAAGAATAAAATGAGTTTTGATCGCAGAAGATAGAGACTGAGTTGGGAGAAGGAGAGTAACATTTTTCCCTATCTATTTATGTACTGAGAGAAGGAGAGTAACCTTCATCCCTAACTTTCATTGAGTGAGAATAAAGAGATTGAATCTCAAATCATCAAGGTATAATATTGGGGGTGGCCAGTGGAAAATCCATTAGGAGTGATTGAGACAACGGTTGGGTGGAAACAAGCACCCCTTTCAGCAGTCGCATCGCGACTTATGGTTCTGATAAGTGTTTCATGCCTTGTGCTTTGAATTAGAAATAATGGATGCATGTGTGTATTTATGTTTCTATAAATTCTTTTTGTATTGAAATGATTAAGTTATGAGTATGTTTTTTTTCCCTCGAGAACTTATGATTCTGCTTGATTTTCCATATGCGCCAGTTCAAAACCTCAAAGGTGTTTCCGCATGGAATTACAGTATAGTTCCAAAGTTGGAACAAACCTCTGGGAACTTCTACCATTTTGGTAACCTCATGAGTTTACCTTGCCCTATTTCAGAGCTTAAAGTTCTGCAATTTAGGGAGGCGTTCCCTTAAGACCAGTAGTTTAAGAGACTCTGAACTCGCGCCTAAGTCCTTAACCCAAAACCCGACTAAGAGTAGGGTTAATATCCCAAGAGTCATTTGAAGGTCCATGTGACCTAGGTCTAGGAACCCTGCACTAAAGGAGTTAGCTCATGAAGGTTTAGAACCTCGGGAGCTCGAAGCTCTGAGATGTCAAATTTCATGATAGTCAAGTTACCCAAACTAATAGAGTAACAAGAACCATATATGACTTAAGAATCTGATAGCGGATATGGATGTGAGTCATTTAATGGGGGGAGAAGCCATCTCAGTCATCAGATCGACTCAAATAAACACTGGAGTTAATGAATCAAACACTAGTTGCTCGATTTAATTGATGGTTGGGAATCATTGCGGAGCATGAAGGTGAAATTAGCGGACATGCTAGTTCATGTCCCACAATCAACCAACATCATTTATCTCATTGGGAATGGAATATCAACGACGAGGATTATACTAGAGTCAGGCGAGCACTTCCCATATTGCAAAGGTTGGACCCCGCAATCACTGTGAATCATTGATATGTGAATGAATATTGATGGTGGGGGATCACTGTGGAGCGTGAAGGTGAAATAGAAAACACACAAGTTCGCGGCCCACAATTCACCAACGACGTTGATCTCGTCGAACCGGAATATCAATGACTCTGGTTAGACTGAGTTGGGTGATTACTTTTCAGATTGGGAAAGTTGAGCTCTCTGATAAAGACTATGCACGTTGGGGCCCCGCAATCACTATGGATCATCGATCAGCGAACACATCAGTATTGGCTAGATCATGACCATCATACCTAGAAAAGTTTCTAGGTGGATAGTCGTAAGTTTCTTGGAAATCCATGGAGTAATGGAGTCCTTCTATAACGTTGATCTAAGAGAAAGGAAATATTTCAGCAGATCATCGACTTCGGGTGTAATCACTCCAGGAGATAGCGAGTGTGGAGAGGTTGAACCTCCTAAATCCCAAAGAGACGAAGTTATTTGCAGTCGTCGATCTATGGGAGACACACGTCGACTTCGTGTGTAATAGCTCTAGGAGAGATTGAGTGTGGAGAGGTTGAACCTCCCTAAGCCCAGAGATCCGAAGTAATTTGTATACTTAGATCTGTGGGAGACACATGTCAACAGATCGTTGACTTTGGGTGGAATCGCTACAAGAGAAAATGGAATATGTTGAACAAGAAATCCCAAAGGTCAGAGAGCCAGAGTTCATCTGAGTCATCTGTCAGCTAAGGACAGGTGTTAGCAGATATTCCTTTTTGGGAGATAGCCACTTTGGAGGAAAGTGGGGTCACACGAGTAAGGACTCTCAAACGTCGAAATCCCAAAGTAAATCATGACCGTCAACTTCAAAAGAGACCTTCATCGATAGATCCTTGACTTCGGTTGAATTCACTCTGGGAGAAAAGGTGGTGTGAGCATATGGACTCCCAAACACCGAAATCCCAAAGTGGGCCTGAGCCATTGATTTAGATGGATGCATGGTGTCGGATCTAGAACTATGGGTACGAAGTACATCAGAGGAAAAAGAGTTGGAGTGATTGGAACCTCTAAACATCAAAGCCCCAAGGAGATCGTAACTTTTGATCACCAGGGATGCATGGCGCATGATCCTTGACTCTAAAAGAAATTACTTCGGGAGAATAGAGTGTATATGCTCAGAACTCCCGAATGCCGAAATCCTGAAGTGAATCAAGGCCGTCGAAAATCCCCGAGGACATGTGGCATCGGATGGTGCACTTCGAAGGATTAGTACTATGGAGGTTTTGCAAGGTTCTACTTTGAATTCTGTTGAAGCCCAAAATTCTGAAGCATCGGAGTAGGCTCTTATGGCCTTGGCGTTCAGTCATATCACATGGTCATATTCGATGGTCGCTGGAGAAAAATAAAATAAAAAGGGGCTAGGCCCCGATTTCCAAATTAGAGACCATGGATAGAGGATTTGATTATTTAAGGAGAACGAAATTTTTACGCCCCACCATCGGTGTGTTACAAATTGGTATCAGAGCATGGTTACAACACTTGGACTAATTGGGCTCATGGACGAGTCTCTTAAAAACTATATTTAGAGTACTTTTAAGAGTGACACCCTATCTTACATCTTTCTTAAAGAGTCTGGTTAAATTTTTTTGAGGAAAAGAATGAAACTCTCTACCATGTGTGTGCATTTAAGAAATTTGAATTGTGTATTGTTCATAAACTAATATATCGTTGGCTAACAACAAGTGTTTTTTCAGAACTCAAGTAGTCAGTAAATCATGGGAAAACTTCAAATCTAAAGGATGGTGATGTTCTATGAAGCGGGGGATGACTCCCACAATAGAGACGAAGAATCTGACAAAAGGAGGGAGGTGGAAACCCCTCCGGATCTGGCTGAAACTGTAAGGAGCCTCAGGGCCGAATTACAGAGTTGCAAGGCTGACGAAGATAAATTGATAAAGGAGAAAGAAAAACAAATAGAAATTAATGCAGTCTTATTGCAGAGCTTATCTGACATAAAGAGGAAATTGTAGCATGAACCTGCAAATAGTCATGTGGACCAACAACATGTGAAGAGAATTCAAATTCCACCTGAGATCCAAAAACACGACCCCATAAGAGACCATACTAGGAGAAGTACCTCGAATAAGGCCCAACCTGGAGGCAGGGGACACTCATCGAGAGAGTCCTCTGGGAAGGAAGTTGGCAACTCCGAGGGATCTTCTAGTATGAAAACTAGCTCACATTCTCAAGGGAAAGGGAAGAAGCGAAATAATTCCAAAAGTCATGATCCTGAAGAATTCAAGAAATTCAAACCACCCTCTTTCGATGGAGAGATAAAGAAAGGAGAAGAGGTTGAAGCTTGGCTGCTTGGTTTAAAGAAGTACTTTAGAGTCCATGAATACTCTGAAAACTTGAAGGCTTGAATATCCATCTTCAACCTGAATGGAAAGGAAACCATTTGGTGGGAAGACCTTAGGAATGTGAAGGGAGTCCATGAGAAGGATTTGTCATGGAAACAGTTCAAGAAATACTTCAGGAAGCAGTATCTGTCAGAGAAATAGATGGATGGGAAAACTAAGGAGTTCTATGAACTTAGGTTGGGACAGTTCACTATAGATGAATATGTTAATAAATTCCTCGAGCTACTGAGGTATGTACCCTACATAAGGGATGAAAAGGTAAAAATGCAATGATTTATTAGTGGGTTACCTCAGACCTACCGGGACAGGATTGAGTTTGAAGAACCAATACCTTAGAAGAAACCATCCAGAAGGTGAGGTATTTTTATGAACAATTCGGGAATAAGACGGAACCTCATGAGGACTAGAAGAAGAAGAGTAGTTCCGGATTCAAGAAGAAGGGGTTTAAATCCTCAAGATTTAAGAACTATGAAAAGGTTTCTAGGATGAACCTTCCTACTAGAAGTGTGTATCAGCAAAATTTCCCCTCTCAGAGTGGAAATAAACCTTTTGAGGCAATCCTAGGAAAGATTGATAACCTAAAGAAAGAGCCCTTAAAATGTTGGGGTTGTGGAGAAGATCATTGGCTGAGGGATTGTCCACACAGGAAATAGAACAGTAGGAGAGCCTACAATATCCAAGAAGATACCACTGTCAATGATGTGTCTAGGAGCATGCCACAAATTTATGCAGCCTTGGAAAATAATCAATCTGACCACCAATCTTCAATGGTGGAGATGGAAGGTATGATCACCAACCATCTAGTTTCTATATTAATTGATCCTGGTTCTAATTTGAGTTATGTGGCCCCTCATACTGTTGATAAGTGTAAACTACAACCAATTAGGCATGTTAAGTTGTGGTTGGTACAAATAGCCACTGGGACCAAAATAACAGTAGCAGAGGTCATACCATCTTTCCAATTCATCGTGGATGGATTTCCCACTCGAGAAACCCTTAACATACTTCCCCTGGGATATTATGACTTGTTTATTGGTATGGATTGGTTGGCTGCTTATAAAACTAAGTTGGACTGTTACCATAAAACTTTTGAATGTGTAAATGAAGAAGGGAGAAATATAACCCTCCAAGGGATTCAGAATCATGTCTCAGTTAGACAAATATCAACCCTTGAAATGAAAAAAATATTGCAGAAAGGGGTGTCCTTTATATGAAATATAGTTGTTGGAATCTATTCAGGATGACAAATCAAATTTATAGGACCACCCCATATTAAGAGAATATAAAGACATGTTTCCATAAGAGGTACAAGGTCTACCTCCGAGAAGAGACATTGACATCTCAATAGAACTTGCACCAGGAGAAATGCCAGCATATAGAATTCCCTATAGGATGAGTATGCTAGATCTAGTTGAGCTCAAGCTACAACTAAAGGAGATGATGAACAAAGGATACATCTAACCTAGTGTATCTCCATGGGGAGCACCCATCTTGTTTTTGAAAAAGAAATATGGCACACTCCAACTGTGCATAGATTATAGGCAACTCAATAAGACAACCATAAAGAACAAGTACCCCTTATCAAGAATTGACGACTTGTTCGACCAATTAGGAGGTGCTTCCATTTTCTCGAAGATTGAATTAATGTATAGATACCATCAAGTCCAAATTAAGGATGAATACATCCACAAAACATCCTTTAGAATGAGGTATGGTCACTATGAATTTGTGGTGGTGCCATTTGGGTTAACCAATTCCCCCGCCACTTTTATGTGCTTGATGAATAATGTACTCAGCAAATTTTTGGACAAATTTGTATTGGTTTTCATTGATGATATCTTAATCTACTCCAAGAATAGAGAGGATAATGAAGAACATCTTAGACTCATACTTCAAATACTAAGAGAGTATCATCTCTACACTAAGTTTAGCAAGTGCAACTTTTTCCAGAAGCAAGTCCATTACTTAGGCCATGTTATTTCTAAAGAAGGGGTAGCAGTAGACACTGACAAGATTAGATCTATTATGGAATGGCCTACCCCAAAGGATGTATCTAATATTATATCCTTCATGGGCTTAGTAGGATACTATAGAAGGTTCATAAAAGGGTTTTCCAAGATTGGTTGTCCAATCATTTCCCTTCAAAAAAAGGGGGTTAAATTCACTTGGACATCAAAATGTGAAGAAAGATTTCAGGAACTGAAATACCTTTTGACCCATGCACCCGTGCTAGAGATTGCAAACCCTGATAATGATTTATGTTGGCCCTTGACCAAGTTTTGGGAGATTATTGGTCATATTGACCTATGTTGGGACTTCGACAACCTGTTGAAGGAGGAGCTCAAGACGAAGCAGAGATCAAGGGATCTCGGCCCACTTTTGGGTCCTTTTTGGGTTTTGGGGGATAATGTAATGGGATCGGGATGTCGTCCCATGGGTTTTACCTATGTTTAGGACTATTTTGTAAAGTATAAATAGAAGGCTAGGCAATGTAGAAATAAAACTAGTAGGTTGGTAATCTAAGTGCTAAAGGCTAAGTGATAGTGTGGATTGTAAGGGATTTGTGCATTCTGTGTAAGACTTGCAGAGATGAGTGCAAGTCCTTGTGTGAGACTGTAGAAGGATTTGTGATGTAACACAAGGAAGAAGGATCTAGCAAGTTGCGCAAATCTTCTGTCCTGTGTGAAGTAAGGGTTTTTAGGCTCTGTGCTTGTAACCAATTGACTGGAGACTATAAAGAATAAGAGTTGGTGGACGTAGCCCCAGGGTGGGGGTGAACCACGTAAATCCTATGCTATGATGATTTGTGTTTTGTCCTATGTGATTTTCATGTTATTTTCTAAGTGCTTGGATGTATTTAGATAAATCTACCTATGCTTTGTGCTTATTAGATGTGAGAATGTTAGATCTAATCTATATGGTTATATTTAGTTCTTGATCTACTCGATCTGATCTATTTTTCTATGTTAAGTGCTTGAATACAGTAGATTACTGCAAAGCTTTGTTCTATTATCAAAGTGGATATTGCTTGCATATTAAGGAACTGACGGTGTTGAGTTCTTTATTAAGTGTTAGAATCACAGATCTATGTCCCACCTAAGGTTGCAAACACCTGAGTCTTGCAACCACCCCTCCCTCTACCTTGAGTGAGACTTCATCTACTTCCCAGGTGTTGCCGAAAGGGCTGGTAGTTAGGGATTTGTTGGTGTGTTGTTGTAGCGTTGAACCCTGGGTCTGCCCCTATGCCAACAAATGGTTCTGTTTCTGGGACCTGAAACTGTGAATGTTGGGAACTAAGAAAGAAGAAGCTATGTGCAAAGATTCATCCTGAAATTGTGGAAGCTATGTCCATAGATCTATGCCCTAGCACACAGTATTCTACTTGATTTATAAAGCCTTGTTCTAAAGAAAGAATCCCTTTCTGAAGAAAGGAGATCGGATCTAAAGAAAAGAGGCAAGATTCGAAATCTTTGTGCCCTAAGAAAGGTAAAATTGGGAATTCTTGATTAAAAAGAGGTAAGCTCTCTGCTTTGATAAAGGTAAGAATAGTTAAAAGTTTTAGATCTGGGAGCTTTGTGCTCTATAGAAGTAAGATAAGTATAAATTTGTGTTTCTAGTGTATGGATCTAGGTATGATTGATAGGATCTGTCCTATCTTGAAAAATAGTGTATTAATAGATGAAAGAAGATTTGATATGAGTAGATCGGACAAGAATAGTGAATGATATGTTATACCTATGCATAGAAAGAATTTTGGACTAACAAGTGGATGCAATATCCTAGAAATAATTTGTTGCGGGTTAGCTACCATGATCCTAGTGCGCAATACAGAAGAGGTTGGGGATCATTTAAAATAAAGAGAGGATTAACCCTCTATTATAGTTGCAGAAGACCGGGACATGTGGCTAAGGAATTCCCTGGTGGAAGACCTAGTTGCCTCTGTTGTGAGGTTCTAGACCATGAAGTATTGGATTTCCCTAGAATGATTGCTAAGCTTGAAATAATAAATTTGAATCAAGAGAACCCTAAGGCAGATCCAGAAACTAAGATTATGACAGAATACCAGAAAGGATCTGAGCAATCATTGCTACAGATGAAAGAAACCATGAATAACCACCGACATGTCAGATTATCAGAGATCTTCAAAGGAAAAGAATGCATCAAAGCAAGAATAGGAGACTTCTACATTGACTGTGTTCTAGATGAGAAAAAAAAGGTGAATGTCATGACCGAGAGAACTTGGGAAGCTATATGAAAGCCTGCTATGAGTCCCTCATTAGGAGGAATAGGGTTATTCAGAGGAAAACTGGTAAACCTATGTGGAAGGCTCGCCTAGATACCTATGACTGTCAATGGAACTTCGACAGAGGAAGATTTTGAGATTATTAAATTTGTTGAAGATCGTGCCCCATTTACCATGTCAATAGGAAAACCTTGGATTGACAGAGAGCAAGCCAGATGAAAGAAATAAGAAGAAGTCTTGGAGCAGAAGAAAAAGGAGTTAAAAGATTTCATGACCAGAAGGATCGCACACTTGATCGAAGAACAGGAGAATAGATCAAAGCTACTTAACACTAGAAACCCAGATGTCAAAGCTACAAAAACATTAGAAGACTCATAGGAGACTGAAGTACCTATCTCAGATAAACAAGAGGTGTTACCCCTGAGTCCTAGGAGAGAATCTCAATAGCGTGAAGTAACTAAGACCATAGAAGATAAGAATCAGAATGGAAAATGAACTAACAAGATGAACCTCACTGGAAAGAAGGATAGAAAGAAAAGTAAGAAAAGAGCTAAGTTGCAGAAGGTTCCAGAAGGAACTTCGTAGATAGAAAATTTGTAGAATTGGAGCTTCGTTGGGATATCAGAACAGCGACACATGGCACTTCGCCATGGCAAAGCAATATAGTTGTTGGAGATATTATAACTATTCGATCGACACTCCAAACAGGAAGAAAGGAAATAAAGGTTTATCATTAGACCATTAGACCACGCCATAACGGATCGAACAAGAGTTAATGGAGGCTCATAACTATTGCAAGCGAACCATTGTCAAGTTACTTATTTATCTCATCACGCCATGCATCGAGAACACTTTTGCTAAATGAGAATTTTGAGCCCATAGACTAAGTTGCTATTGTATACAGTGATCATTGTGCGCTTGTTGATTATTATAGTACAATATCTAAGCTAACTTGACCCGATATTATTAATCTCAAGCGTGGATGTCCGACGAGCCCACCATAGTTGAAGAATCGGTTACCAAAGTACTCCTCGACTTGATTACTGAGAGAGGCATATCAATGTATGAAGGTATCCAAGCTTCATTTACAAGAGACATGTAAGCATCTTCGTCCACTGCTCGAGCCAGACCATCGTGGCCAACAGATGAAAAGTGAACTAAGCACAGAGACGATCTCATGAATGCCAAGTTGATTCTGAGTATTTTACCTGCCTATCTACCACCCCTGAGCAGTGCAATCAATCGAGACAATGTGCCCAGAGAGTTTGAGTATGCTTTGGTCACTGTGTACCTCTTGAAAGGGATACGTGTAGTGCGTACAGACCAAGATAAGATCGCAGCATTGTAGTTTAGTGACTTCAACCTCGGCGACAAGAAGGTATATAACATGCTCGCCCCACATAAGTATCCAACCAAGACCAAAGGAAAGAAATCGAAGATTGTTCCCCAGTCATGGACCATGAACCCCGCACAGTCCACACTACTCAATGTCATGAATATTCCTCACTTCGAAAGGCACCAAGAAATGAACGCATGTGTCAAACTGCTATTCTCCTGCTACCATGGCAGTTATTTATGGTTAAATTGTCATATCATAGTGGATCCAACGTTGATCAATCAAATCACAGGGCTAAGCATGAAAGGCCCTGACCCACAGTATTTCTACCTTGGAAACACCATGGATCACACTCTTGCGCAGAATATTAAAGACACCTATGGATATGTTGAGAAGGGAACACAAGGTTATAAGGTAGACTCTATCCAGAGTGGCGCAGTGTTCCTTGCCTGTCAATTGATCGTAGGAAAGTTAGTTCACAAGAACCAACCCACCCAAGTGATTGGATTTGTAGTCGACCTCACAGGGAAGTGTGCAGAGGGCATACAAATGAATTGGGTGAAGTACCTCGTGAAACAGTTAGAACTAGATTGCAAGGAAGAGCAATATCAGGGATACGAATTCCACTTCAGTTGGATTTTTATACTAATTGCTTTCATCGCATGGGAGATACTGGAAGGTGTGACCTTCCTTGACATCAAGCCCTTTGAACCTCTAGCCACAAAGTTCAGTACGCTATGGTACTCTAGCGACATTAACAAGCAATGGCAGTCAAATTTCGTGTTCCACACATATTACAACTAGTTAAAGACAACCATCTAGTCTGAGCCGCGTATAACCTCGAACACTCTCCACCGTTTTAGACCTTTAATGAAATTCAGTGTGGACCGCCATTTCATCTATATCATAGCGCGAGCTAACGAACACAAGGAACAGTTGCAGTCTTAATACAAGATGATGGAGGAGGAATTGGAGGAGATCACCAAGGACTGGTCAGCGGACCTCCTCATTCCAGCAGACCCTGTGGAGATGTCCGAATTAGACAGTCCAAAAGCAACGCATGATACACCTGGACCTAGAAAGATAAATAAGACTGAAGAGGTCCATGATTTAGACAGTGCATCCATGAATACTACTTCCATCTCAGCAGAGAAAGGAGGATATGGTAGAGAGATAGGTGGTGTAGAAGTTGAACAGAATAAAGGCAAGGTTACACCGCCTAGAGATGAGGAGGACCCCTCGAAGAAAAGGAAGGTTTCCCCTCTGAAACATTCTTCTAGGAAGAAATCAAAAGCATCTATGACTAAAATGCAGACCACCCTCACCTCGGACAAATTTGAATTTATCGTCACAGCACTGAATGATGCTTTGTTGGAGATAGCATAAAATAAAGAAGCTCAGCAGGAAGAGATACACATTCGGATCAAGGTTGAACTCCAAGAGATGCAACAGGCACTATAGTCTAGCCGCTAAGTTTCCACTGTGCCTCTGCCATTGGGAACACCAGAACTGGGAGATGAGCCAGCTCAACTCCATTGGATCGATGATACAGTCGAAGCTCGCCTTCGACGAGCATAGGAGGAGACAACGCAAGCCACCCAAGATTTAGCACAATCACAGGAAGACATTCTAGCGCAGCGCAGTACTGTAGAATGAGAGAATTTCACCCTCCAGATAAATTTCGATGAAGAAAAATCTCAGTTGCATAAATAAAAGCACCATTTGCTCGCAGAGCAACTCAAAGTAAAGGAAGGGGTCACCAGAGCACTTCGATCTATGACAGTCGTCGAAGTAAAGGCTAAAGAGAGAGTTCCACAGCAGGTGGAACAAATCGATGACGTAATTCAGTAATTACAGCAACACATAGCAAACTTAGAACTCCACACTGTGCCCAAGACCCCTCAAGATGTAAGAGACCAAAGGGAAGAAACTTCCCACAGTGCAGTTGACAGACTAAAATCTCTTGCCTTGGAGTGCAAGAAGCTAAGTAACCGTAGTGCCTAAACATATGAAAACCTCACTGAGAACCCAGAGTTATAGTTACTGGAGTCGCAGCTCCAGGAAGCAAAGTAGCATGCAGACACACTATAGGCACAGTTGAAAGCTCTGTCAATTGTAGACAGAATGAAGAGGTCTCATGAGAAATGCACAGCCCAGTAGCAGATCCATATGATCCATAGAAAAGTTATGGAAGTTAATCAACAACTCCAACATGTGCAAGATAAGGCATGTCATTTGTTTAGAGAGGTTGAAAGTCGAGGAGAAGAGCTAGAACAAGTCATTAAAGCAGTAGAATAGTGCCTAGAAGGGACAGTAAACGATGCAGTGATCCAGGAGTTCACTGAGCAAGAGGTCGTTGCACAGTAGCAGGTCGAAGCTGCTTGAACCAAGCTCGAGGCATTCAAAGTAGAACTTATCAAACTAGAGAGACTCGGGACAAGTCACGGGTGAGTGTTGGGGGCCTATTGGCCCTTGACTAGGTTTTGGGAGATTCTTGGTCATATTGACCTATGTTGGGACTTCGATAGCCTGTCAAAGGAGTAGCGCAAGACGAAGCGGAGATCAAGGGATCTCGACCCACTTTTGGGTCCTTTTTGGGTTTTGGGGGATAATGTAATGGGATTGGGATGTCAGCCCATGGGTTTTACCCATGTTTAGGCCTATTTTGTAAAGAATAAATAGAAGGTTAGGCAATGTAGAAAGAAAACTAGTAGGCCAGTAAGCTAAGTGCTAAAGGATAAGTGCTAGTGTGTATTGTAAGGGCTTTGTGCATTCTCTGTAAGACTTGCAAAGATGAGTGCAATTCCTTGTGTGAGACTGTAGAAGGCTTTGTTTTGTAACGCAAGGAAGAAGGATCTAGCGAGCTGCACATATATTTTGTCCTGTATGGAGTAAGGGTTTTGAGGATCTGTGCTTGTAACCGATTGGAAGAAGAGTTGGTGGACGTAGCCCCAGGGTGGGGGTGAACCATGTAAATCTTGTATTATGATGCTTTGTGCTTTGTCCTATGTGATTTACATGTTATTTGCTAAGTGATTGGATGTAATTAGATAAATCTACTTATGCTTTGTGCTTATTAGATGTGAGAATGTTAGATCTAATCTATATGGTTATATTTAGTGCTTGATTTATTCGATATGATCTATTTTCCTATGCTAAGTTCTTGAATACAGTAGAGTACTGCGAATCTTTGTTCTATTAGCGAAGTGGATATTGCTTGCATATTTAGGAACTAATGGTGTTGAGTGCTTTATTAAGTGTTAGAATCACAGATCTGTGTCCCAACTAAGGTTGCAAACACCTGAGTCTTGCAACCACCTCTTCCTCTACCTTGAGTGAGACTAAATCTGCTTCGCAGGTGTTTCTAAAAGGGTTGGTAGTTAGGGTCTTGTTGGTGCGTTGTTGTAGTGTTGAACCCTGGGTCTACCCCTGTGCCAACAATTTCCTCGTGTGTACAGACGTCTGCAAGGAAGGACTTGGAGGAGTCCTTATGCAATAGGGACGTGTAATTTTCTACATGTCCAGGAAATTGAATGAGCATGAAATCAATTATGTGACCCATGACCTAGAGTTGGTTTCCATAGTACATGATTTAAAAATGTGGAGTAATTACCTCCTGGGTAGGAGATTTGTGCTTATGACAGACCATTATGGGTTGAGGCACATGTTTGATCAACCAAAACTCAATTCTAGGCAAGCTAGGAGGATGTCTCTCGTTAGTGAGTTTGATTTCAAAATCAAACACATCAAAGGAAAGGAAAATAGGGCGGTTGATGCCCTTAGCAGAAGTATAAAAATGATTCACGTGGTAGTGGTAAACACCTATGAAATGGATGTCAGGGAAAGATTCAAGAATGCACAAGAAAAAGATGCATTCTTCAAGACCGTGACCTCATACCTAAGGCAAGCTCCTATAGGGATAAAGTATGAAGGCTACCAGATGCTCGATGAAGGCTTGTTGACTTACAGAAACAGATTATATATTCCAAACTATGACAACTTGAAGAGGCTCATAATGGATGAACTAAACAAGAGACCATATACTGGTCACCCAGGATATCATAAAATGATCACGGCCACTAGGAAAAAATTCTATTGGCCTGGATTGAAGAAATACATAGATGACTATCTAGATAAATTCTTAGAATGCTATCAAGTTAAGGAAGAACATTGGCATCCAGCGGGGTTTTTACAGCCCCTACCAATCCCAGAATGGAAATGGGAAACCCTCTCCATGGATTTCATCACCAGATTACCAAAGTCGACCAAGAAAAATGATGCCATCATGGTCATGGTGGATAAACTAAGTAAGTTTTCTCACTTCATTCCTGTCAAGTCAACTTGAAAGATGATAGATATTTCCAACATATTCATGAAGGAGATATTCATACTACATGGCATGCCTATGGAAATTGTATCTGACAGAGACACCAAATTTACTTCAAGCTTTTGGAAATCCTTAATGGCTAGTTTTGAGACTAAATTGTTGTTCAACACAACCTATCACCCTCAAACTGATGGACAAATAAAAAGAGTAAACCAAATATTAGAATACATGCTAAGGATGCATGTAATGCATCAGCCTAAGAAGTGGGAATACAACCTACCATTGGTAGAGTTTTCCTACAACAACGATTATAAAGAATCCTTGAAGATGAGCTCTTTTGAAGCCCTCTATGGTAGACAATGAAAAATCCCAATCATCTGGAGTAATCCAGTGGACAAAATTACCATCGAACCTGACATGATGAAAGAAATGGAACAACAAGTGATTAAGATAAAGAAAAATCTAAATATTTCTCAGGAAAGATAGAAAATTTACACCGACAAAAAGAGAACTCCCAGAGAGTTCAAGACATGAGACCATGTCTATCTCAAAGTTAGGCCCAGGAAGATTTCCCTGAGAATGGGAGATTGTGCCAAGTTGGCACCTTAGTATTGTGGACCCTTTGATGTCTTAGAGAGAGTGGGACCTGTAGCTTATAGGCTAGCACTCCCTCCAATAGTAAAGGAACATAATGTTTTCCATGTTTCATTATTGAAGAAATATGTACATGATTCTAATCATATAATTTACTGGTCTGTGATCCAGGTGGAGACAGAGGGAGAATTCCTTCCACAACCCCAATTCATACTAGATAGGAAGGAAACCTCACTCAGGAACCGAACCATTGCACAGGTCAAGGTGAGGTGGAAACACTTTGGCCCAGATGAGGCTATGTGGGAAATGGAGGATGCCATGAGACATGCATATCCAATTTTGCTTACTCCTGTATATACATATCATGTTGACAGATAGAACATCGAGGAAGATGTTGCTTTAAGGGGGAGGGAATTGTAACACCCTGTTTCCCCTAGTTTGTAAGTATAACTATATTGGCCCAGGAACTATGAAAAACTCAAAGGTGTGAATGTTTGATTTAATGGACCTTTGTATAAAAGGTCAATGAATGTAAATATTTTTATTAATAGAAAATGGATACGTGTTGCATGATTGCTAGAAAGGGGATGTGTTAAGAAGAGACCACAAATGCTATGAAAAGGTGGTGGAGGGGACCAGGAATGGTTGCGTTAACCTCCATCGAACCAGTAGTTTGTTGGATTTAATTTCTTAGGATCAGAACAACCCTCATAACCAGGAATGAATTACAGTCAAGATGGTAGGTGGGAAGACCTCCTCAAGATTTAATGAGGGGATGGGGCAGACTGCCCATCTGTAAGGATTCCAGACCTAACCACGGACTGGAAATTCGAGCCACGCACAATATTGTTGGGGAAGGCAAGAAAGGAAGCATGGTGGGAAGAGAAATACCTACAAAGAGTGCAAATAAGAGAGTGGAAGCTATCGGATCCAAGGAAGGACTGAAAAAGGAAAGTGAGTTTTGATCGCAGAAGATAGAGACTGAGTCGGGAGAAGGAGAGTAACCTTCATCCCTATCTATTTCTGTTTTGGGAGAGGGAGAGTAACCTTCGACCCTAAATTTCATTGAGCAGGAAGAAAGAGATTGAATCTCAAATCATCATGGTATAAGCTCGGGGGTGGCCAGTGGTAAAGCCATTAAGAGTGATTGATCCTATGGTTGGGTGGAAATGAGCACCCCTTTTAGTAGTCGCATCGCGCCTTATGGTTCTGATAAGTGTTTCATGCTTTGTGATTTGAATTGGAAATAATGGATGCATGCATGTGTTTATGTTTCTATAAATGGTTTCTGTATCGAAATGATTAATTTATGAGTATGCGTTTGTTGCCTCAAGAACTTATGCTTATGCTTGATTTTTCATATGTGGCATTTTAATTCCTTGAAGGCATTTCCCCAGGGAATTACAGTACAGTTCCAAATTCAGAGAAAACCTATGGGCACTGCTATTGTTTCGGTAACCTCACAAGTTTACCTTGCCCTGTTTCAGAGCTTAAAGTCATGCGAGTTAGGGAGGCGTTCCCTTCAGACCAGTAGTTTAAGAGACTTTTAACTCATGCCTAAGTCCTTAACCCAAAACCCGACTAAGAGTAGGGTTAATAGCCCAAGAGTCATGTGAAGGTCCATGTGACCTGGGCCTAGGAACCCTGTGTGAAAGGAGTTATCTTATGAAGGTTTCGTGCAAGGTTCCTAGGAAACCTTTGGCATTGATGGAAATACCAACATTGATGTCAACACCAATTACCAATTATTGATGTCAACATGTAGATAAGGCATTCTCTACATCAATAGTCAATGTGACTATCTCTCCACATCAATCTCTCCCAATCAATAGACATCAATCACATCAATGTGATTATCTTGGTGAACCCGACATGAAGTTGGATCATGTTGTCATTGATGCCAATGGTTTGATTATTTGGGAGATTGTTGGATCATGTGTCATTGATGCAAATGGTTTGATTGATTGATGTCATTAATTGATGTCAAGTAATTCATTGATTGATGATTGATGAACAATTTATATGTATTGTCCTTGATGTGAATGATAGACCTCAAAGTGGAAACCAATTGATAAATATGGATCATTGATATGATGCATAGATGAAGATGGATCAATGAGTTGGCATTGATACATGATGATGCATAGTTTGTTTGATGAAAAGATGACTCATTATTGTCTTATCATGATTGATAAGGTGCACAAATGGATGAACTCCAAAGTGGTCCCCTTATGGTGAAATCCCTCACGGGAAGACGCTTTGCGGATTGAGTTATCCTAGAATGTTGGTTGGAGGAAACATTATTGTATGTGGAATAATTAGATGAAGATCAATTAATTTGTTGGTGAAACTATCCTAGATCGATAGTGCTTGTCATGACATTTCCGGTGGTATGTGGAATGTCACATAACTCCTCACAGTTTGAGATTTATGGCCTTATGAAGTTGGAGGACCCCCATATGAAGACTTGAAGCCCCCAAGGTCAAAGAAGTCAAAGTGACCTAAAAGAAGAAATCATTATTTAAATGATAAAGATAAGTGACAAAATCAATAAGGAATATTTAAATGATAAAATATTGGATAACTTTCTATTTATGGAGAGTGGTTAACCCTAAAATAAGGAAAATAGGTTAAGTGACCTAGAAGATAAAAGTATAAATAAGAAGCTAGGATCTCTTGTGCAAAGTACATTTTGGAGAGAATCCTTTTTGTGGATCAATGGAGAGCTTCTTGTGAGAGAATCTTTGGTATGGATCTCTTGAGCATGATTGAAGATCGATTCTGAGTAAGAGAGTGAGAGGAGGATCTGATGGACGCATCAAAGTTTTGGTAATGTTGGAGCTTCAGAAACCCTAGTTTATGAGGTATACATGGGTTGTATGTGTATGGGGTGTGTATACATTGAAGGTATATGCGGGATGACTGTGTATAGGGAGCATACAATGGATAAAATCATGGATATTTGCGGTTGATTTGATGACAAGTTGTTGAATACTAAAGCAAGTTCCAGATCTGCATTCTATGGCCTCAGATCTATCACTGAGACACTAGTATGGTTACATTATTATCTTGACAGATATTGTTGTTTGATATGTTGTGAATTCTTAGGGAATTCTTGATATGGCTTCTATGATATGGTTCAGTTTGGTTGACATGGTTGATGGAGTGAGCAGTACTCTTGTGATTCAGTGCTGACATGATTGTTATGGCATACTATTTTTTTATACATGTTTGAGATATCATTCATATTGATTTATTGTGGAGCATGAGAAAGCTATTGGAAAGCTTGGAGATGTTGTGACTGGTTGGTGGTCATATTGGATAGTTAGAGGCAAAAGAGAATGATATATTGTTTGCAGATGATTTGAGTTGATCTTGAAGGATAAACCCTAACAGCTCAAAAGGTATACGCAAGTTGTTGTATACACTGGATGCATACATACGCAGGTTGTAGTGAGCTAGGGCACATACACACATGGGATGCACTACTAATAGGTCATGTACCTGTTGACAGATTGATATCTATTGAGGATTGTTGCCTCATCTTAGTTGGTGCTGAGGGTGTAAGTTGAGTCTTGCATTATAGATCCGGTGCTCTTATAGAGTTGTACTCTATTCAGTTGTTGCTGGAAAACCTTTGGATTATTGTCCATAATAAAAAGAAAAATTGTACATACATATTCTTCTCTTTGTGTTCATTGTGGTGATGACTTGTTGATGATATATTGTTGATATATGTTCACATCTAACTGGTTATAAATGACAGCAATGGGTAATGAGTAAATATTGAATATTAACTAATGCGTTTTGTGTAAGAGGGATGTTTTGGTAAAAAGAGCCCCACACTCATTCACCTCCCCCCTCCCCCCTCTAAGTGTGGTAGGTGTGTCCAATAATTGGTATCAGAGAAAGCCTTCACTACAAGCCTTAACAATCTTGAAGGAGATCCATAAACACACAAATGGATGATGAAATACCAATCCTTGATGAGGAAAACTATTCTACTTGGAGAATAGAGATGAGAGTGTATTTAAAGACAATGGGAGCAGTTGTTTGGAAGGCAGCCATAGGTGGATCAGTTTCATTGAAGAACAAGTCAAAGATTGCAGCTCAGAGGGAAGGAAAGAAGAATGATGCATTAGCTCTCAAGACCATTCTTAGTGGACTCTCAAGCCCGATCAAAGAGAGCATGGGACAATTCACTTTCGCCAAGGATCTATGGCTAAAGCTAGAGGAGACATGTCAAAGAAAGAAGGAGAAGGTAGATATTGAACATCACTCCATCAAGATCATTAAAGGTAAAGAATCTCCAAACACCCTTGATTGTATTATTTCTAAATGTGATCTTGAAAACATTTCAAGTGAAGATAAAGAATCAATTGATGATAGCACAAAGGAAGATCTTGAAGACATTTCAAATCAAGGCAAAGAACTATGTGTTGATGTTGGCAAAAAGGAAGATCATGAAGATATTTCAAATGAAGGTAAAGAACCCTCAAAAACCCTCGATTACAATGATGATGATAAATGTTTCTCTACAAGTGAAGAAGAAGATGTAGAAACAGTTTGTGTAAAGTTTGATGGTAATTACCCCATGAAAAGAATAGAAGAAAATCTATTAAAACTTCAAAAGGATGTTGAAGAGGGTTTATATAGATATAGAAGTGATCATTATTATATAGACTATAACTGTCTTTCGGATAACACTAAGAAGTTTCTTAGGAGAAGTATAAGGCACATCTTGAAGTTAAAAGAAATGATCAAGGAACAAGAAGAGAACAATAAGACTCAATTAGAAGAAAAGGAAAAAGAGATCACAAGACTAAATAATGGAAAAGAAGATATGAATGTAGATGATGAGATTAGCAAAATTTTTGAAACCATTGTCCATATCTAGATCCAAATTGAAGAAGCCAAAAGAATAGAGGAATTATTGAAGATTCAAATAAATGAAAAGGAAGAGTCATGTTGTAATTTAGAAGATGAAATTGTTGACCTTAGAAAGAAGGTGGAAAAGTCAAACAAAATCTTGAATAGCTCACGAATATTGGATGAGATATTGGAAAGTCAAAGATCATCATGTGATAAATTAGGTCTTGGATACAAAGGAGAAGATGCACATGTTGAAGCAATCACCTCAAAGAAGCATAAGGTAAGTCCATCAAAGAAGGAAGACAATGTTGCAAAGCAACCATCTACACAAGGAAAGGAAAATGTCAAAAGAACAAAGCAAGGAAGACATCAAGAAGCTATTATTGGGACACCAAAGAAAAGGTATGAAATTATTTTTCATGGGAATTGTTATTCATGTAATGGATATGGTCACAAATATTTTGAATGTAGATCTTATGAAAGGAGATATAATGGAAGATTATATAACACCACAAGGTGTTGGAGATGTGATCAAATAGGACACATTGTTGTTCATTGTAACTCCATGAGATGCTAAAGCTACAATGGATTTGGCCACAAATCCCAGGAGTGTTGGAACACAAGAAGAAATTCCATGATGAGGAATTCAAATAGCATGGCTAGAATAAGGAATGAAGTCAGAAAGGGAGACATATTTGGAAATATGGATGCCCAGAGGTCAAGTTCTGAGGAGAAGGGTCATCTAAAGAAGTGGGTGAAGAAGACAGAACAACCAAAACAGAATAAAAAATTGAAGGTAATCTCAAATAAGTCATCTACTGAGGCATACATGGGTGACAGTGGTATCAGTTGCATACATACGCAAGCTAACCTTGAATAGTTCACATACATACATGAGTTGTTGTGCAGCAGACCATGTATATGTGGTGAAGCCTAAAGAAAAGGGTTATGCATAGGATTGGAGTTTGATGTGATGGTATAACTCTATGTTGCAGGATTCTGACACTGTTTGCTGCAGGTTTTTCATGGTACTATGTTAGATCATGTAAGGTGACGATGTAAAACAAATCTTGGGTGCATGGCACTAACCCATGAGTATGAATTGATGTTGATCTGTTGGGGTACATGGATGGTGCATATTTGATTTCATTGATATATCTTATGATGTATTATTGAAAGCATATGATGGATATCATGGATATCATGGTGCATGCATTTTGCATGTGGTTGGGCTACATATTGAGACATGTATTTGGTGAGTTGAGTTGATAGTCATGTTGTACATCACTGGGGAGTCATAGCTTTTTGATGCATGGTTGAAATACTTTCTTGATGCAAGTGATGAGGCATGATGGTACACTCATAGATGGTATTTTTTTGGCATATTGGTAGATGCACATGGTTGGCATATTGGTGGATGCACATGGTTGGCATATTGGTAGATGCACATGTTGGCATATTGATAGAGGCATATGATTGATATTCCATGGATGATATCTTTTGGCACATTGCATGATATTTATGTACACGGTTGATATACATAGGTGTTGTGCATGATGAGCACACATTTTTGTACAAGATGTACTTGGTTTATATTTTACTCGTGATTTTTTATTTCATTATTGACATATTTTTTGCTTCATGATGCATGGTATGGAACAAGTTTGATGCATGAACAAGTCCAAGGATCATCATATGGTAGAATATTGTTCATATTGTAGAGAATATAGGGGGAGACATACCCTTAGGGGGAGTCATTATTCTTCCCATGATTCTAGGAGGAGATATTTATCAGATGCATACCTAGAAAAGAGCCCTATATTTGAAGAAAGAGCACAGAGGCATAATTCCAGGAGGAGCGATGGTCACAGGGGGAGTATGTTTGATGTACTTTCAGCATTACATCAGAGTGATATCCCTTGTTCAAAATGGGAGATATTATTCAGAGGAATATCAAAGGCACTCAGACAGGGGGAGCAGCCCCAACAGGAGAATGGCCCTTTTCCATTGATGTCAAAGGGGGAGAGATAATCACATTGATGTGATTGATGTCTATTGATGGGGAGAGATTGATGTGGAGAGATAGTTACATTGACTATTGATGTAGATCATGCCTTATATACATCTTGACATCAATAATTGGTAATTGGTGTTGACATCGATGTTGGTATTGCCATCAATACCAAAGGGGGATATTGTCGGATCATGTTGTCATTGATGCCAATGGTTTGATTATTTGGGAGATTGTTGGATCATGCGTCATTGATACAAATGGTTTGATTTATTGATGTTATTAATTTATGTCAAGTAATTCATTGATTGATGATTGATGAAAAATGTATATCTATTGTCCTTGATGAGAATGATAGATGTCAAAGTGGAAACCAATTGATAAAGATGGATCATTGATATGATGCATAGATGAAGATGGATCAATGATTTGTCATTGATACATGATGATGCATAGTTTGTTTGATGAAAATATGACTCATTATTGTCTTATCATGATTGATAAGGTGAAAAAATGGATGAACTCCAACAATCTCCCCCTTTGGCATTGATGGCAATACCAACATTGATGTCAACACCAATTACCAATTATTGATGTCAACATGTAGATAAGCCATGCTCTACATCAATATTCAATGTGACTATCTCTCCACATCAATCTCTCCCCATCAATAGACATCAATCACATCAATGTAATTATCTTGGTGAACCGACGTGAAGTTGGATCATGTTGTCATTGATGTCAATGGTTTGATTATTTGGGAGATTGTTGGATCATGTGTCATTGATGCAAATGGTTTGATTGATTGATGTCATTAATTGATGTCAAGTAATTCATTCATTGATGATTGATGAACAATGTATATGTATTGTCCTTGATGAGAATGATAGATGTCAAAGTGGAAAACAATTGATAAAGATGGATCATTGATATGATGCATAGATGAAGATGGATCAATGAGTTGTCATTGATACATGATGATGCATAGTTTGTTTGATGAAAAGATGACTCATTATTGTCTTATCATGATTGATAAGGTGCACAAATGGATGAACTCCAAAGTGGTCCCCTTATGGTGAAATCCCTCACGACAAGATGCTTTGCAGATTGAGTTATCCTAGAAGGTTGGTTGGAGGACCCATGCTTGTATGTGGAATAATGAGATGAATATCAATGAATTTGTTGGTGAAACTATTCTATATGGATTTTTCTTGTCATGCCATTTCTGGTGGTATGTGGAATGTCACATAACTCCTCATGGTTTGAGATTTATGGCCTTATGAAGTTGGAGGACCCCCATATGAAGACTTGAAGCCCCCAAGGTCAAAGAAGTCAAAGTAACCTAAAAGAAGAAATTATTATTTAAATGATAAAGAGAAGTGACAAAATCAAGAATGAATATTTAAATGATAAAATATTGGATAACTTTCTATTTATGGAGAGTGGTTAACCCTAAAATAAGGTTAATAGGTTAAGTGACCTAGAAGATAAAAGTATAAATAAGAAGCTAGGATCTCTTGTGCAAAGTAGATTTTGGAGAGAATATTTTTTGTGGATCAATGGAGAGCTTCTTGTGAGAGCATCTCTAGTATGGATCTCTTAAGCATGATTGAAGATCTATTCTGAGAAAGAGAGTGAGAGGAGGATCTGATGGATGCATCAAAGTTTTGGCAATGTCAGAGATCTTGACGGAAAAATTCTTGGAGCTTCAGAAACCCTAGTTTATGAGATATATGTGGGTTGTCTGTGTATAGGGCGTGTATACATTGAAGGTATATGCAAGCTGACTTTGTACAGGGAGCATACAGTGGATAAAATCATGGATATTTGTGGTTGAGTTGATGACAATCTGTTGAATACTAAAGCAGGTTCCAGATATGCATTCTATGGCCTCAGATCTATCACTTAGACACTGGTATGGTTACATTATTATCTTGATGGATACTATTGTTTGATATGTTGTGAATTCTTAGGGCATTTTTGATATGGCTTCTATGATATGGTTCAGTTTGGTTGACTTGGTTGATGGAGTGAGAAGTACTCTTGTGATTCAGTGGTGACATGATTGATATGGTATACTAGTTGTTTATACATGTTTGAGATAGAATTCATATTGATTTATTGTGGATCATGAGCAAGATTTTGGAAATATTGGAGATGTTGTCACTAGCTGGTGGTCAAATTGGATAGTCAGAGACAGAAGAGAATGATATATTGTTTGCAAATGATTTGAGTTGATATTGAAGGATAAACCCTAACAGCTCAAAAGGTATATGCAGGTTGTTGTATACACTGGACGCGTACATACGTAGGTTGTAGTGAGCCAAGGTGCGTACACACACGGGCTGCACTACTGATAGGTCACATACCTATTGACATATTGATATATGTTGAGGATTTTTGCCTCATATCAGTTGGTGCTGAGGGTGGAAGTTGATTCTTGCATTATAGAGTTGGTGCTCTTGTAGAGTTGTACTCTATTTAGTTGTTGCTGGAAACCCCCAGATTTTTGTCCATAATAAAAAGAAAAATTGTACATACATCTTGTGCTCTTTGTGTTCATTGTGGTGATGACTTGTTGATGATACATTACTAATATATTTTTCTGATATGTGTTCACATCTAACTAGTTATAAATGAAAACAATGGGTAATGAGTAGATATTGAATATTAACTAATGAGTTTTGTGTAAGAGGGAAGTTTTGGTAAAAAGAGCCCCACACTCATTCACCCCNNCGCCCTCTAAGTGTGGTAGGTGTCTCCAACAGATGCATGCATGTATTTATGTGTATATAAATGGTTTCTATATTGAAATGATTAAGTTATGAGTATGCGTTTGTTCCCTCGATAACTTATGCTTCTGCTTGATTTTCCATATGCGGTAGTTTAATTCCTTGAAGGCGTTTCCCTAGGGAATTATAGAACAATTCCAAAGTCGGAGAAAACCTCTGGGCACTGCTACTGTTTCGGTAACCTCATGAGTTTACCTTGCCCTATTTCAAAGCTTAAAGTCATGTAAGTTAGGGAGGTGTTCCCTTCAAATCGGTAGTTTAAGAGACTTTGAACTCGCACCTAAGTCCTTAACCCAAAACCCGACTAAGAGTAGGGTTACTAGCCCAAGCATCATATAAAGTTCCATGTGACCTGGGTCTAGGAACCCTGTGCGAAAGGAGTTATCTTATGAAGGTTTCAGAACCTCAGGAGCTTAAAGCTCTAAGATTTCAAATTTCATGATAGTCAAGTTACCCGAACTACCAGAGTAACAAGAACCGTAGATGACTTAAGAATCTAACAGCGTAGATGGATGCAAGCCATTTAATGGGGCGAGAAGCCATGCCTGTCATCAAATCAACTCAAATAAACACTGGAGTTAACAAATCAAACACCAACCACTCGATTTATCGATGGTTGGGAATCATTGTGGAGTGCAAAGGTGAAATTACCGGACATACTAGTTCACAGCTCGCAATCAACCAATGTCATTGATCTCATTGGGAATGGAAGATCAACGACCAATATTAGACTAGAGTTAGGCGATCACTTCCCAGATTGCAAAGTTTGGACCCCACAATCATTGTGAATCGTCGATCTGTGAATGGAGAACGACGGTGGGGAATCATTGCGGAGCGCAAAGGTTAAATTAGCGGATGCACTAGTTTGTGGCCCACAATTCACCAATGTCGTTGATCTCATTGGACAAGAATATCAACGACGTTGGTTAGACCAAGTTGGGTGAGTACTTTTCATATTATGGAAGTTTATCTCTATGATAAAGAGTGTGCACATTGGGGCCCCGCAATCACTATGAACCGTCGATCAGCGAACACATCGGTATTGGTCGTATCGTGACCCTCAGACCTAGAAAATTTGCTAGGTGGATAGTCATGAGTTCCTTGTAAATTCAAGGATTAACGGAGTCCTTTTGTACCGTCGATCTGAGATAAAGGACACGTGTCAGCATATCATCGAATTCGGGTGTAATCACTCTAGCATAGAGCGAGTGTGGAGAGGTTGAACCTCCCGAAGCCCAAAGAGATGAAGTGATTTGTAGTCATCAATATGTGGGAGACACGCGTCGATAGATCATCCACTTTGGGTGTAATCACTCTGGGAGAGAGCGAGCATGGAGAGGTTGAACCTCCTAAAGCCTGAAGAGCCGAAATAATTTGCAGTCATCAATCTGTGGGAGACAAACATCGACAGATATTCGACTTCAAGTGGAATCACTCCCAGAGAAAAAGGGATATGTTGAAAAATAACTCTCGAAGGTCTGAGAGATAGAGTTCATCTAAGTCATCTATCAACTGAGGAAAGGTGTCAGTAGATCTTCCTTTTCGGGTGATAGCCACTTCAGAGGATTGTGGGGTCATGCGAGTAAGGACTCTCGAACACCGAAGTCCCAAAGTAAATCGTCGTCATTGATTTGGAAAGAGACGTGCATCAATAGATCGTTGACTTCATGTGAATTCACTCTGGGAGAAAAGGTGGTGCGAGCGTCCGGACTCTCGAATGTCGAAATCCTAAATTGGACCCGAGTCGTTGATTTAGATGGATGTGTGGTGCCAAATCTGGAACTGCAGGTATGGATTACTTCGAAGGAAAAAGAGTTGGAGTGCTCGAAACCTCCAAACGCTGAAGCTTGAAGGATATCGTAAATGTCGATCACTAGGGACGTGTGGTGCACAATCCTTGACTCCGGAAGAAATTACTTCATAATAATAGACTGTATATGCTCAGAACTCCTAAATATCAAAATCCCTAATTGAATCAAGGTCATCTAAATCGTTGAGGACATGCGTCGTCGGATGGTGCACTTTGGAGGATTAGTACTCTAGAGGTTTTGTAAGGAGGTGCTTCAAATTCTGTCAAAGCCCGAAGTTTCAAAGGTCCAGAATAGGCGCCTATGGCCTTGGAATTCGGTCATATCCTGTGTTCATACGCGATGGTCACCGAAGAAAAAATAAATAAAAAGGGGCTAGGCCCCGATTTCCAAATTAGAGACCATGGATAGAGGATTTGATTATTTAAGGAGAAAAAAAATTGTACGCCCCACCATGGGTGTGTTACAACTGACTTCATTCTGATTCTGAAAGGTCCAATCCAAAATTGTGCATTCCCTTTAACATTGTTAGGCTCACCTTTCTTAGTGTCCCACATCCAGACCGCATCTCACATTTGATATTCTTTCACTTCAGACATTGTTGTTCCTTGTATAACCCTGGTGTATTGTCTTGAGTGAGGACGGTGGGATTCAGCTGTAAGGACTTCTTGTTGACTTGGTTTAATCAATATATCATCATCCCCTTTCTTTAGTAATTTGACAAATCCAACTTCTTTGTCCTTATATTTATCTAAGATTTGTTGATACTCTTGTTTCTTTTACGATTGTATCTCATCAAAATCCTCCTCTGAGGTGAAAGGAAAATCCTCTGGAGAAACTACAGGAAGTTTTTCCTTAACCGGTTCATGTGTTTCAAGGATCTTAGTATCATTGTTAATATATTTCACATGAACACTGGCCATTAGCATATTTTGAAGGCATGCAATTGTCCCTTTTTTCATAGGCACGTAATATAAGTTAAATCCATCTCTAATGTACCAACCAACATTGCAACAAATGTCCTGGGAAAAAGCATCCCCCATACATCAGGGACATATACCACCAAAATATCCATATGGATCACTCTCTCATAATATTTACCAAGGTGTACTTCAACATTTTCAACTACCCCATGAGTGGGTATAGCCCTAGATTCAAAACCGCACACATGTCTATAAGGCTTTATAGCCCTTAGGCCTAGTTGTTCCATGGCTTTCAAAGACATCATGTGGGCACTTTCTCCTGATTCAAGTATAAAATTGTTGAGACATTTGTTATTTATTATCAATGATGTAAAGAAGGGTGGGTGTCCATCATATTGAACCCTAAAATGGTTTGCTTGTAACATAATAGGAGGGTCTATCATTTCATCCAACACATTGAAAAACTTTTCAAACCTTTCTTTCATGTATGGAACCTTGATAAATTCCTTCAACGGGATGGTTACATGCATATTAGATAATGCACCTTCTAAGTCAAAAATTAAGTCAATATTATCAGACTTAGGAGAAATTTTAGGAAGGAGTATGCTCATAGGTGGAGGTTTTGGTTGTGAAGTTGTAGGTTCAGTAGAAAGAGGTTGGTTCATACATTTTTGTCTATTATACACTTGGAATTCTTGTTTTTTCAACTTCTATCTTGATTCTTGATCAGGGTTATTGATTACCTCCATCCTAGCCCTCCCGGTTTCTTCCTTTATGCCCTCTTCATGTTCTACAAGTGTGATATTAAGGCAAAATTGTGGTCCTTCAATGGTATGGTTGATAATATTTACTTGATCATGTTCACTACTATTTAGAGGGAATTCATGCTCCCAATGTGACTCTCTGCATTACAAGCACCACCAGTTCTCCTCAACCATGTTTGTGGGGGATAAAGTATTAGGGACCTCTTGATCATTCTTAGGCTTGAAACCTTGAATACCCCCCTGTAATTTCCCCTTATAATGAGGTCTAGGAGCTTGTTGTTGGGATGTTTCTAGATTAACAATCATATTCATCATTAATTCTTGGGTTTTTACCATGCCATCTACAGTCAAATGTAGCTTTTTCCAAGCAATTGCCAATATCTGAAGCAGACTCAACATTGTGGAATACTTTGGGTTTAGCATCCATCTTGACTCTTGGGGTAGAGAAAGGTTCTACTTTCGATGGTGATAGGTTATTTTCAATCTTCATATCCATCTCATGGGATTCTTGGATTGTTCTTGGAGCTTTGTCTATAATAAGGAAACTTGTTTGTCCTATAAAGTATTTGGTGTAAAGAAAGAGAAGAAATTTGTTTGAAGGGTGATGGATTGGTGGGATCTGATGTATTAGCCTTTCAAATTTATCATGAAATTCTCTAAGAGTTTCATTCTCATCCTTAGTGATGTTGTTGAGTCATGTTAGCATCATGTTAGGGTCTTCCTTGACACTCCCTCTTTTGAGGAACGCTTCCTCTAATTTATCCATAGATGTAATACTAGCATCAGGGAGACCATTATACCATCTTCTAGAGCCATCATAGAGGGTAGCAGAGAAAAATTCCATTGCTAAATCTTTAGCATCATCACTAATGGGATGAAGTTGGAAAAGGGCCCAGAAATTACTCAACAACATCATCAACAATGAACTTAGGAAGCCACTTATCATACCTAGGGGGCATTTGTCAAGGGTATCCTGGAATGTTTTTCATGTCTAACGGTTTAAAAAGTTTGGATGGCCATTGTTTTTGGTTATTATTCTAATTTGGATTCAGGGTCTAAGTTTGAGCATTAGACATTGTTTTTAATGGAAGATTTCCTCTGAATAATGATTTTACTACAGGATAGTCTCAGGGAGGCTTTCTTCTGTAAGACATGGGAGGATTGGTATACCTCCTTGAAGTCAGTGGAATCACTAGATAATCTTCTTGAAATTGTCAAAGGGATGATGGGATCACCCTCGGTGGAGTCTCCATGTAACATTTGTGAAATCAAGGTTTTGGATAAAGGATAACCAAAAAAGTGTTGCTCGAGGAAGATTGACTCAGTGTTCCCTAGCAATGGTGCCAAAAATGTTATTGCCCAATATGTATTGTCCCAAATCCCAAGGCAAGTGAGACAATATTTTTGTCACAAGGGGGTGACCTATCACTGTCACCTTAATAGGAAACCTCTTTTTGTTTAGAAGTATGTTAATATTACCCCAAGGGAGATGTCCCTAGTGACCTAATGGGTTGTTGAAGCTAAAGCAAGGATGAAAAGATACCCCCCTCTCACTAGTCACTCAAGTCAAAAAGGTCTTTATGTCTTCAGAGATGAAGCAAATATAATGGATGAAGTGTACCTTCCCAGAACAAGACAACAAGCAAAAATATGGCAGTTTCAAGCACAAAATGATATTAGTGCTTCAATAAGACAATAAACCTTTGAAATCTATGCTAGCTAATATAAAATTGCAGAAAAATGAAAGTTTACAATAGCAAGAAGTATTTTATAGCAGTTGCAAGAAATATGCCTCAAAATTTCTTGAAAAGACAATGAAAAGATGGAATTTACTAGGAAAAATGATAATCACATGTCACAAGAAAATTTAGAAGTGTTTAGCTAGAATTAAATGTAGATTATGCAGAAAATTTGTTGCATTAAGATGGTTGTAGCAGTGATTTATAATATCAACAATTAAATTAGTTGTCTAGGCTATGTTAGTGTTAGTTTTAGTTAGTGAAAGCTATAAATTTTAAGGTTTGAGTGTTAGTTTGATATCTCAACAAAACAAGCATAAGTATTAGTTCCTTTGAGGGGTTATGGAGTCAAACATTCAGCAGAATTCATTTGGAGTAAGCAACAAAATGATTATGTCTATCCAAGTAAAGGTTGAATCTTAGAAGAGTAGTACCTTAAGTCTTCTAGGATTCAATCTTTGGGGAGGTGAGCTACTAGAGAGTACGCACTTCTAGGCCCTAGTGGTTTCCTCCTTCTTTGATAATTGAAAGATATATTTAGATGCAACAACAATTGATAAAGGCTTCTAAAGTGCTAGCACTTAGGGCTTTAGAAGCTTGTCAAAGTTAACCACCTTAGCAAAGTCTAACAAATGTAGAGCAAAGAAGTAGTATCTCAAGTTCTTTAATCCTAGGGTTTGTCAAGCAAACAATTTCATAATATTTAACATGAATAAGAAAATATACCGTAACCATTCAAAATGAAATGACAATTGCATATTTACTTACTTCACCAAGAATAATCAAGCAATAAAACCCTAGATTTCCAAGTAACTTCACTAAAAAATGATCCAACTTGCAAGTAGAAGACTCCAAGAGAGATGTGCATCACAATTTTAGCCAATAAACCCTAAGTAGGGCGCAAATTTCAGTCCACTTCTCTCCAAGTGAGAGTTTTTATGTCTAAAATGAGATTACTTTATGTTTATTTATACAAAACTTTGACCCTTAATTAATTTTAGGTCAAAATAAGGCCGACCTAGAAAATTTACAAATAAATTCAAATTTGACATAAATAAAATTAATTAGCATCTAAAGACACCTCCAAGGGTGACGTCATGCCCTTCTAGGGTGATGTTGAGGGCCTAAGGTGGAATGTTGAGCCTAAAAGGTAGGGCGCTTGCCCTCCAAAGTCCCTAGATGAAGCCCACACATGCCACTAGGCTCACAAATTCCCCCAAAATGAAAACCCTAGCTCTGGATGGCATCCAAGGTCATGATGGTGTTGTCATGGGCCTTCAAGGGCCAACGTCCATGTGGAAGAGAAAGATCCCCCTAGGTCTAGGTCTTCTAGGGTGACTCCAAAGGAAACATCCTTCTTTCTTCCTGGTGGAAATATTCAATGTCTTCTTACCCCTGGTTGGGGTTACAACATCCATTTGTGGGATTTAAGCCCCCCGTGAAGGTTTGAGATAATCACTCACTCATGTGTACCTGTCCACCAAGAAAAGTCCTATAGCAACAACATGTATGCCCTAGAGGGGTTCATAAGTCACAAGGATCATAGCATGTAAATCACATCCAATAATTAAATTACCCAAACATGTGCACCAAACCCCCCTTAACCCATACAATTGCTCAAAGACATTATGCAATTTGAAAAGTTAGGTTCGGAGAAGGTCTCAGAGTGTCCTATTGGTATAACCTGCCTTAAGTTTGGGGTGTTTTGTAGGTGGAAGTCAATCCAAGTCATGTAAGTGTATGAGGTGGCATGGGGTAAGTGTTTGGGCATGGGTGTAGTAATAACAGGGAAATGTAAGTCTTACTTGTGGGTTCCTTTGTAGAGGGAAAGCTTCACCTTGTCATAAATGAAATTATTTCCTAGCCCATTCATTGACTTTTATTCTTAGCTTTAGTTCTTTTGATATTTTTATTTTGTGCTTCAAGGGAAAAGTTGAGGACCACTATCCTGGCTTGATGACTAGAGGTGATAGTGTTGTCCACAAACATTTCACGAAAATGAGAAGGTTGTCTCGTGATGAGACCCCATTTCTCTTAGCCATTCCACCAAGAGCCACTACCCTAGTTTGTTGACCATATAGGTGGTAGAGTCATACCGCTACATGACCATGGTCATAATAGGTCGGTTCGTGATGAGACCTCCTATCCATCAACTAGTACCTTGAGTGTTTATGTATCTTATGGGTTCCCTTTTCTTACTGAAAATATTTTCACTACTTTCTCAGGAATCCTTGGGAGAAGCATATCAAAGGTTTCAACATTGGCTTTTAACTCTTTCCAACTACTTTTACCCTCTAGGCCTTTAGCTCCTTCTACCCACAAGGCAAGGCACAACCCTTCCTAGCATGGCCAATCCTAATGCTCAAACAAGGATAGGGGAGATGGAAGGAATAAAGATGGAAAGTGGTAAGTATGGAGGGAATGGACGATGACTTTTCACAAACCCACCCAGTGGAAATCCATTGTAAAGGGAAACCAACTTACTAGAGCACCGTGTTACCCTTTTAGGTATAATTGAGACAAAGAGCATAATTTCCAAGAAAACATCATGAAATGAAGAAGGATTCGATACAACATATTCAAGTGCTTCAAAAATCAAAGTGATACATACCATGATACCCGGACTCATTACCTAATGGAGCAAGACTCACCACTACTCTAGGACCAGGCTAGTGGGGATGGATACTGCTATTGATGATGGATGTACTACACTAAAGAAAAGAGGGGCCCTCTGGCACCATGCTCAAGTTGTTTTCCTCTCAGAATTCCTTAGTTATCCCTAAGGTAGGGGATAACAGTTCCTTCAATCTTTCTTAGGAAAATTTGGCTCATGACTGCTCGGGGGTTATGAACGTTTCCTTTTCTACCACTAATTTTTCCAATCATGGCTTTCCTTCATATATTGTACATGAACAAATATAGTACTAGAATTACCCATCAATGCTCACAAATGGAAGAGGCCCACCACCTGATAACGCAGTAGCATTAACATCTTGTTATACTTAAAAATCCATTCCCACAAGGGAAAAATATGCAAGCAAGCTCTTCCACTTCAAATCTTCAAGGGGGAACCCCAAGTTCACCTTTGTTGGATGGATCGTACTCGTTCGTCAATATTATGAACCATACGAAAGAAAAGGAAGTAGATTTGTCTACTAGGTCTCACGATTATGGTAATCTTGATTCGACATCGAAAGGAAAAGATACTTTATATCCTCAAAACTCTCTTCATATAGAGAATCCTGAGAAGGAAACGATGCCACACATACTGAAAGGTGTGTATAAGCAGGCGTTGCACAACCCTAATGCTCAAGCCTCTCCCAATTACTCTATTGTTGAGGATTTGGCTCAGACACCTTGTGTGATGTCTACCTTAGAGGTGCTCCAAATTTTCCATACACAATGAGCTGCATTGTTTTCCACGATCGAGGATGCTAAATTTTCCAGTCAATGCATTATGAAGTTTGATGCTAATAAAGTGAATCCCCATCTTCCTTATTATGTAGCCTTCCAAATCAATATAGTGTATGTAAAGCATGTTATTGGGAGGACCATCGTCGACGAAGGTGCTTTGACATGTGTCATGTCTTTGTCCTACTGGAAATCCATTGGTTCTCCTGAACTTACCCCTTCTCCTACTCATTTAATCGGTTTTTATGGAAGATCCCTTAGACCACACGGGCTCATTTCCTCTTCTCTAGTCTAGGTAGGAGGAGAGCTTGTTTCCGTAGATGTTGAATTAGTCTACGCTCCACTCGACTATAATATTTTGTTAGGAAGGAGTTGGACCTATGTTATGATGTTGTTGTCTCGACATTCTTTCGATTTTTATGTTTTCCCCGTGAGGGGAGGATTTTAAAGATCGAAAAAATATCAGAAGGGAACTGAGAGAAATGGTGTTGGAATGTATCCTCCACTCATGGGAACATTTAATTTTTCAGCACTGTTTTCTTATATTCAAACTACCTTGGTCGGCTACCAAAATTCGAACCCCTAGGTCCCCGTTACACGAGTTGGTTCATTTAGAACATCGTACTTTGAATATCTATGGGTATTACCCTCGTCGTGTGAACCAGTAAAGGGTCATGTGCATGTCGGCATGGCCATGCCACTTCTTATAGTGGAGATCATTTATCGAGCAATCCAGCAAGCTACTACGGACCCTAATCCAACTTCTTCTTGGACAAAAGAAGACTATCAATTTCCAGAGCCTATTTGGGCTCAGAATTCTTTGACTTCTTTTGACTACCTTGACTCCCTTGACAGGGTGAGAATGACCATGGGAGGATATGCATCATCAATCATACTTCCTCCTTGAAATCATTCGAGTCGAAAGTAGATAATTCTGGTCATTCATAAGTAGAAGTGTTGATCATTCTATAAACCCCTTAGCAAAGCACGGTCTCCATTCTGATCAAAATTTCTAAAACCCCTAGCATCATGGAAAATGTTTTTATCGGTATGAACTATTCTTAGGAAGAGATCTACACGAATACCTACTTTTTTAAATAATTTCGCGATGTTTTTTCCTAGTCCTATGAATAATGTTAGGTTAAACTTGACTCAGTAAAAGAGTTGAATCTGTTAGATCAATAGTGGTGGTTTTGGGCACATGATTTTGGTAGCCCGTGGTTTCACAATCCATGGTTTTCATGTAATAAATCCTTTAAAAGGTCGGTAATACTCCATTGTCATGTGTCACGAGTTGAGTGGTGAAGGCTCACTCGGTCGGGCCAGAAGGTTGGTCAGGTTTGACCAAGGATAGTAATAGATCTATTGTTGACTGGTTTTTCTGTAAGGGTTTTCAAGGAGAAATATTGATTGTTTTATGTGTGCATGTTGCTATGTTAGCACTGTTTTTTATCTCTTGTTTTTTAATATGGTATCAGAGCTAGGAAAACCTATATTCTCCAACAAGAGTGGTCTTTTATTGAGATCCACTAGGGTGTTTGTTGACCTATTATTGCTTTGTACGTTGGTGCATGAATGGAAAGAGAGACTACGAAAGAGGTCCCACCATTTAGCAATGTGTCCTCATATCCATCTGCATATTCGATTTGGCATCATCACACCATCAATCTAGGGTTTCACCGTTGGCCCCATTACATCTACGTGGAGGTCCCGCCATGGTAAGTCCTGGCCTCTGTAATTATCCATGTAAACCACCATGGATTATGCAGAAGTATGCAAGACGTAAAACACTAAAACACTTCAGGTTTTGAAGGAATAATGCAAGGAGGAATTTCAAAGGAGATATTAGTGAGAGTCACAGAAGTGGTCTCACACCAACTAGTTCCAAAAGCATCAACAGTGCCAGGTAAGGGAGAGAAAGAGTCAAGAATGGAACCAATGAGGGTTTGATTTTATCCCTTGGAGGGAAGTTGAGGAATGCGCGAGCGATGGAAACAATCCTTGTAAAGTTGGTGATAAGAAGGTGGAGAAAGTTACGGGATCCTTGTAATGTCGTGAATTTTCTGCAACAAGAACCGACCATGAGACCTTCTTGATGTCATGTTCAACAGTGGCATATTTTTGCGGTAGACAGACTCACACAAGGCATGTCATAAATTTTGAGGAGCCCTCTAGTGGTGAGGGCGGGTTTGAGGGCCCTGCTAGTAGTCTGTTTGGTTGTGAAGTGTCGCGTTGAAGCCATGGAGGATGGGTCTGTCAAGGCACGAGTGGATATTCTCATGGAATGGGACGTGGGCGTGAATAAGCCATGCAGTTGTCTCTTAAATTCATTCTATCGATGTGTTGAGGATGCCTACAAGAGTCATGGGTACACATGGGAAAATGGGTTCTAGAGAAAATTGATGAGTTGGAGCTAAATATAGTTGTGTTGAACATCATCAGATGGACTGTGAAGCAGAAAAGGCTGATTCGATGGTTTGGGTCTAGAGGGAGATGCCCGGAGGAGGAGAATCAGGGTTTTTTTGGATGCTTCCAGAAGTTGAGATTTCGTGTGATCATCTTGAGGCCCAACTCGAGCACCTTGTAGTTGGCGAGGTACCCTTATATGGAAATGATGTTGGTGATGAAACTAAGAGGCTTCGGAGTAAATATGAATGTTGGAGTGGTATTGGACGAGGCTATGAGGTTAAGAGAAGAGGAGTCAATTGAGGAAGATTGTGTTGAGTGGAGATCTATTGAGTTCTGGCATAAAGAATTTGCTCATAAAAATCCGTGTGTTTGTTGATCTCAAAAATGAGTGACAGGAAGAGGAAATATGGTGGATTCTCATTTAGTTTTGGAAGGCATTAGCTTTGCGACAAGGAATGGATATTCATTGTTGTGTTGTTAGGAGATGGTTTCTCGAAAGCCAAATAAGGAAATAACAACATTAAATAAATAATCAAAAAAACTATTACTGTAATGGAGTTGAAGAGTTTATTTCATGTAAATGGGCATACAACTATAAGACCTCGTTATGCATGTGTACCCCTATTAAATTGTCGGTAACGTTTAGACGTATACCTAGGTGATAGAGGGTACATGTCATATTCCCAGATACCCTAGTTATAAACCTTGAGGGGGGTACGTCCTAGAGGTGAGCAATGCAAACTCACTTGACGGTTTGGTCATATTTGGTCATGGGAAACCACATGTCAAGTTTAAAGGGGGGAATGTTAGGTTAAAATTGACTCAGTAACAGAGTTTAATTTATTAGATCAATAGTGGTGGCTTCGGGCACATGGTTTTGGTAGCCCGTGGTTTCACATTCCATGGTTTGCATGTAATAAAGCCTTTAAAAGGATGGTAATACTCCATTGTAATGTGTCGAGATTTGAGTGGTGAAATCTCACTTGGTCGAGCCAGGAGGTTGGTCGGGTTTGGCCAAGGATAATAGATCTATTGTTGGTTGGTTTTTCCTGTAAGCGTTTTCCAGGAGAAATATTGATTGTTTTATGTGTGCATGCTGTTATGTTGGTATTATTTTTTATCTCTCGATTTTTAATAAAGAAATCCTAGGCATTGACCCTCAAATTGTCAAACATGAGATTTGCACCTATGAAAATATTAATCATATTTGAAAAAAGTTACGAATAGTGAACCCCAGGAAAGTAGTAGCTATAAACGTTGAGGTAGAAAATTTTCTTAAGGCGAGGTTTATTTACCTGGTTCCTCTCACTGAATGTGTGTCAAATCCCGTTCTTGTTGATAAAAAGAAAGGAACCATATTCATTTTTATGGATTTTCGAGCTCTAAATAAGGATTGTCCAAAAGATAACTTCCCCACACCCTTCACTGACCAGATTATCGATGAGTATGCAAGAAGTGAAATATTCTCCTTTATGGATGTATTTTTTGGATACAATCAGATTTAGATTCGACTCGAGGATCAGCACAAGATGGACTTTCTATGTCCTTGGGGGGATTTTTTCATATCGAAAGATGTCATTTGGACTTAAAAATGTTGGAGCTACCTTTCAGCAAGCCATGCCATTCTCTTTCCATGAATTGAAACATATTGTTGAGGCTTATCTAGATGACCTCACCTCTCACTCTCACAAGAGGGTAGATCATCCAACACACCTTAGGATTATTTTCGAAAGATGTTGTTATTATTGTATTCGGTTGAATCTGAATAAATGCATCTTCTGTTCCATTTTGGGGCATCTGTTGGATTTCACAGTATCTAACAAAGGGATCATGGCTGATCCATTAAAGGTGAAGTCAATAGTTCAGTTCCCACCACTGCGAAATATTCGTCAATTACAAAGTCTCCAAGGAAAGGCCAATTTCCTTCATTGTTTCATTGCAAACTACGTCGACATCACCAAGGGATTTATGCGCTTATTGAAGAAATGGGTCCCATTCTATTGGGATGAGTTCACGCAATGATCATTCGATGCACTTAAGAATGAGCTCATGTTTGCCCCTTTGCTTAGTTATCTAGACTATGGCAAGGATTTCTTGTTGTATATCATGGAAACAAAATCCATAGTCAGTATGGTTTTAGTTCAGGAATATGGTAGCTCCCAAGAGCTATGTTGGTATTATTTTTTATCTCTCGATTTTTAATAAAGAAATCCCAGGCATCAACCCTCAAATTGTGAAACATGAGATTCACACCTATGAAAATATTAATCCTATTCGAAAAAATTTACAACCAGTGTACCCCAGAAAAGTAGCAGCTATAAACGTTGAGGTAGAAAATTTTCTTAAGGCGAGTTTTATTTACCTGGTTCCTCTCACTGAATGGGTGTTGAATCTCGTTCTTGTTGATAAAAAGAAAGGAACCATATGCATTTGTATGTATTTTCGAGCTCTAAATAAGGATTTTCCAAATGATAACTTCCGTGTGCCCTTCACTGACCACATTATCGAAGAGTGTGCAAGAAGAAAAATATTATCCTTTATGGATGGATTTTCTGGATACAATGAGATTCAGATACGGCCCGAGGATCAGCAAAAGATTGATTTTGTATGTCCTTGGGGGACTTTTGCATATCAAAAGATGCCTTTTGGACTTAAAAATGTTGTAGTTACCTTTCAGCAGACCATGTTGTTCTCTTTCCATGATTTGAAACATATTGTTAAGGCTTATCTAGATGACTTCACTTCTCACTCTCGCAAGATGGTAGATTATCCAATGCACCTTAGGATTCTTTTCGAAAGATGTCATTATTATCGTATTTGGTTGAATCTGAATAAATGCATCTTCTATTCCATTATGGGGCATCTGTTGGATTTCATAGTATCTAACAAAGGGATCATGGTTGAACCTTTAAAGGTGGAGGCAATAGTTCAATTCCCACCCCCTTTGAAATATTTGTCAATTACAAAGTCTCCAAGGAAAGCCCAATTTCCTTTGTAGTTTCATTGCAAACTACACCAACATCACCAAGGGATTTATGCACTTACTGAAGAAAGGGGTCCCATTCTATTGGGACAAGTTCGCACAACTATCATTCGATGCACTTAAGAATGAGCTCATGTATTCCCCTCTACTTAGACCTCCAGACTATGGCAGTAATTTCTTATTGTATATCATGGCAGAAAAATCCATAGTCAGTATGGTTTTAGTTCAGGAAGATGGTAGCACCCAACAACATGTCATTTATTTTCTCAGTCATGGTATGATTGGTCTTGAAATCAACTATTCACATGTTGAGAACCTAGCCTTGGCAGTAGTTCATGCTATTTAGAGATTACGACATTATATTTTACTTTGGAAAACCATCGTAGTCGCAGATGTCAATCCATTTCAATATGTCTTCACATGGTGTATAATTGGGGGTAAATACAATAAATGGATTGTCATTCTACAATAATTTGACTTGGACTTCATTTCTTCTAAGTCTAAGAAATATTTGGTTTTCATCGAGTTAATGTCAATTTTCCCTGGTAGAATGAAGAACCCGTGATTACGAATTTGTTTCCAGACAAACATGTGTTCCTTATTTCTTGCATTGACCCTTGGTACATATACATCCTCATATATCTGCATGCTCTCAAGTTTCCTTCACATTATTCATGGGATGATCAACATTGGATTCGCCATCAGGCAAATAATTACCTTATCATCAGTGACACTTTGTATCGTCGTGGAATTGATTCAATTCTTTTTCCTTGCTTAACCCATGAAGAAGCATAATCCATGCTAAATGATTTCCATAGTGGAGCATGTGGAAATCACCTATCCAGGTTGGAAATAGCACAAAAAATATTATGCAGTGGGTAATTTTTGGCAACGATCTTTAAAGATTGTGTTGAGGTTGTCAAAAGGTGTCATCCTTGCTAGAATTTTTCTCAAAAAATGCACATTCACCCTGCTCCATTGTTTTTTTTCATCACCATTGGTTTGTTTACAAAGTGGGGAATTCACTTCAATGCATGCCACCCTCCATTAGCTAGGGGGCATCATTACATCATCATGGAAGTCGACTACTTTACAAAGTGGCAGGAGGCCATGCCTACTTTAGCGAACAACAACAAGCTACAACTTTTTTTCTGTTCAAACGGGTTATCACTATTGATAGTATGGTAGTTGCGGGAGGTATTAACCTCCATGTATAACCTTTGACAAAACTAGAATATTCTGGGAAGAAAGAGAAACCCTAAAACATTGGATAATAACCTTAGAAGACAAGTCTTCTCAAGAGAATATTTAATATTGATTTGTTATCCTCCATAAAGAGAAGTCGGCCCAGTGAAGTGAGATAGAGTAGTATAAATAGAGGGTTCTAGATCTCATTTGACACTCACTCACTCATAACTGCATAAGACTAGGGGTGCGCAAGTTTGGAGAGGGAGTGCAGTTGTAGTTGTTGCAATTGGGATTTTGTTTATTGGTTGGACTTTCTCTTGGTTATGGTTTGGACTTTCTTCTTGGTCTTTGGCTATTCTTGCTTGGTTCGCTAGCCTTGGAGAAATATGTGCTACCTTAGTTTTCTATTGTTCTGCTTTCATAATTATTCTGTTTGTCAAGGTTAAGGTGCTCGGGGTGGCCTTTGTGTTATCACTGAAATTTCGTCCGCACATGGTTACAAGAACTCAGAATCATCAAACAGTAATGAAGTCATTCATGGCCCTGAATTAATCCCATAGCATTCAATAAAAGGGAAAAAACTATACAAAGTAGTGAAAAATTGAAAGCGCTTTGTAGACATTGGGCGAGCGCGCACATGCGCGGAACAGGAACGTATAAAGCGCGCATATGCGCACGATGCGTGGCTGTTAGCACAAAAATTCGCGCACCTACTAAACGGCGCATTTATGAATGTGGTCAGCCTCCCAACCACTTATGGTTCAGCTCCCAAGTTTATTTGACCTCCAAATTCGGGATGGATCCGAATGGTGGGCTGGCCAAAGACCTAATAATTCCCTAAATGGCCTCTTTTCACACTACATAGAAGTTACACAATAACCCAATGCAATGCTATAAAAATCCATTAATGCACCTCATTTTCTCAAGGAATTCAAAGTAATGTTATGCTGCCTATATTGTTTTAAGGACTCCATCCTTGACAAGAACACATTGGCACCATTTCATTGAGCAATCCATCTCACCATTGAGTGGATTTGCAAAGAGTTCTTTCATCACCATTTTCATTTTCTTTGTTGTAAGAAGAGCTACTAGTAAGGGTCCAAGAGCCTTCCCTTGGAGGAAGAAGGGACTCATAGTCCCCTTTCTTCTTGGTGCTTTGTTTTCATCAATAGATCAAGCCTCAAACATTGGTGACATGGGTATTTTTGTTCTTGTTATCTCTATGTCCCTATGCTTATGATTTTAGTTTTTATTAGATTAATTCTTAATTATAGTTTTGTTTTTCTTTCTCTAACTCTTTTCTCTACAGCTATCCTGCTCAGCAGACCCAACTGAGCTTGCAATCACCTCTTATTTTCTCACCAAGGTGACGAAAGAGGCGCAACGGATTGGTGACTCCGCTGGGGAAAGGTATCAAATTACTACCTCATTTGGGTTTATTTTTCTCTTCTTTTAGTTTGTTTAACTTGCAGGTGCACTAACTGGCATAAGTCGACCTGCCAACCACCCAATTCAAAGCAGAATTGAGAGAAATCCATTCGGATTTTCATTCTCGGCCGTGTACCACACATGCGCGGGTTTTTCGGTCCACAGACGCGCATCGTGTGCCCATGCGCTTTACTCTCAGTTTTGTTCTACGCACATGCACTTTTTAACTTATCTATGCTCGCGCGCATGTGCTCTGCGTGCCTCTATCTCCACTGAGACCCGCACATTTGTTCAAAAATTCACATTGTAGAGTTGTTGAGATGTGGGGAAGGCCATTTACTTTCTTAAAAATGATGTCAAGCATGTTTTAAAGCTGCACCACACTTAGTCCCCTCATCATATAAAGGGGTTAGTCAAACACACATAGGCACTTAGGAGGATAAAAAATCAATTTCCCTTCTTTGTTTTTTGCCACATGGATGGCTTGTTTTGACTTATAATATAAGTTGGGAATCATTTTTAATCACATTTAACTCACATTGGGACTAGAAGTTGAGTAACAATCACTTAGTATGCTCTTCTCTTACACCTCCAAGTGACCTTGAGAATCAGAAAAAGATTGTGAAAACAATTTCATCTCCCTTAACAAAGTTTAGAACCTTTAGGAGAGGACACTGGCCCTTCTCGGGACCCCTCTTAGTTTTCTTTTTCAAACACATATTAATATTGTAATAGGCCCATACATGCCCACATGCTACAAAGATAGGATAGTGCTTGAATTTTTGCTTTCTTAGATCAAAACACTAGGGAAGTTTAAAGGTTTGTAATGGGACCATACATGCCCACATGTTCAATCTAGGATAGTTTCAATATTTTCTTAGATTACATCACAATAGGGAGTTAAAGGATAGTAACGGATCCACATGTCCACATGCTAGCTTCCTAGGGATTTTGACTTACGCAAGGTTGTACCAAAGGCACTTAGTTACTTAGGTAATCAAACTCTTGTAAGGACCAAGCGAAGTCCACATGCAGCAAGGTGACATCTAATTCACTAAAAATTGGCACACTTTCACTCACACACAAAATTCACTTATCACTCACATATCTTCTTCTTGAAACGTGGAGGTCAAAGTAAGTTTCCTCCAAAAAGGATTCCAAAAACACCCCACCTTTTATTGATTGGACTATCGACTCCCATTTTTAATCAACAAGGTTGGTTTGCACCCCCAACCTCCCAAAACAACTACATCTAAAATCTTTCTAAAAACTCACTAAGTTTTCCTCCACAGGAGGTGTCAAAAGAAATTTTTTAGTCTAGGTAGGATTTCAGGGATAGGCATCCAAATAACTCCCCGTTATCTGGTTCTCACATTGTCAAAACATAGAGGTTGTCAAATAGGGAACTAAAAATCCTCCAAGTCAAGTGTTCCAATCACCATAAGGGAGGGAGATACCCGTGAAGGGTTGAAGGCCAAGGTCCGGTTGTTCTGTGCGTCCCCCCTTGAGGCACCCACCTCTTGCACGGGATCCAGCCCGTGACCCATTTCTTAGGCCAAAAATCTAAATGCCGCACTTTGACCAAGGTACCTAGTGGCCAAATTTAGGACATCTACCCAGGTGGAAATTGTGGGCTACAATTGCACCTTGATTTGATTTTCTGTGGCTATTGGGAAATATCGCTAGCTCTTTCGAGATATGCCCCCTTTACCCCTCATTATAACCAATTATGTCATCCTTCACTAGTTTCTCTTCCAGTGACTTCAGACCCCACTGTTGAGTACTATTGGAAGGTCCAGTGCTATTTGAGAGGAAGGACGTTACGTCTTCTAGGACATGAGCATTTTCTTTCTTTTGATTCCCCCCACATGGACAAAACCCACTTACCCACATATATGCTTCTTTCTCATTTTATGTATGATGCACATCTGATTACAGTTTGATTTGGATATATATATTGTGCAAACATTCAAAGCAAAGACTCTTGTTTCTATATTACTCTCACCACTTTTTGCACACACTCACACAGCTAGTCTGACATCATAGGGGAACCACAGAACCCTCGTCATTCACGACGCTTGCTCAACCTCCCTCCTATCTTAGGGGCAGTATCTGGTCGTGCCCGCTCATCGGCACCTTCTCCACACACTCCTGTGAGTGTTACTATCTTAGGATCAGCTTTGCTTGGTTCTACATTACTTGGGTCAACTTCCCAAGGGCATCCATTCACTCACTCTCCTTTACATGGAAGCGGGGGACCCACTTCCTCTCAAGGAGGGAGCACCAACCCACCTAGCCCCCACTCTTCCAATAGCATTATGGATGATTCCATCAGACTGCGATTATTTCAATGCACACTCACTGGCCCATCGGCTAAATGGTATGTTGAAGAAAAATCGGGGTCCCACGCAACTTTTGAGTCATTGGCCAAAGCATTCTTGACCTTCTTCCAATTACCCATCTTCCATGACAATGGTCTAGAACTAATTTCTAACTTCAAACAAACCTCAACCACACACATCGCTGACCACATTCATGAGTGGCGTAGGCGACGTAGTTTGTGCAAAGAAGAAACCACCAAGAAATAGTGTCTTGACTGGTTTCTTAGATCACTTGTCTCTCTCCTCGGTAAGGATGTAGCTTCCACCTTCCCTCAATCGGAAGAGGAAGCCATCAGCAAGGCCCAACAGTATGACCTCATCTACACACAGTCAGGGTACTTACACACGGTACTTCCTGATCTTCCAAAACCTGTGCCATTTGGCCAAGACAAACCTAGGATGTCTCACTCCGCAGACAGACTAATCAACGCCACCACACACCATGGTCCACAATCCCAACCACCACTGATGTATGGAACACCTCAATACCCGCCGGCATATGAGGGAACTCCTTATTACCCCCCAACCCCTTATCAACAGCCATACCCTGTTGTTATACCTCCACCCATCAGTGGACCACCACCGACACCTCCCATATATCCACCTATTCCCACAAATAGTGGTACTCCCTCAACATAAGCTTATAGTACTAGTGAAAGAACTACGCCTTCCTATGTACCTTATGGATCGGTACCACCATAGAATCCTTACTTCCCGTTTCCTGGTCCCCCACAACCCATGGCTCCCCCACATCCTCATGCGGGGGTAAATTTTGTTCAACCCTCTGCTGCTCAACAATACCAAAATTTTGAAAAGTTGAACACAGCCAATCCAACCCATCCATCGAACAATGCCAAGAAGAAAGGACGGAACAGGAATAAAAACAACCCAGGTCAAGGCGGGAATCAACCCCCACAGCACCAACCCACTGGAGGCAACCAGAACCAAGGGAACCAAAACCCCCAAGGGGATAATACTAATAATAAACGCCAAGTGTGAAATAATGTTAGAACCATCTTCCCTTGTGCACTTTGTGGTGAGTTCATCCATTACACTCATCATTTCCCCCAGATCGTTGATTTCAAATGGTTGAAAGATTCTAGTAATCTTCCCCATTCTCCTGCACAAACTGCCCCTCAGCAGGCACCACAACAATACGTGCAACAACCCCCGCCCGCTGTGATGCAAAATCCTATTCCACATCAAGGTATGATAAACACCCAACAGGACACACAACATCCCCCACCTCAGGGGGGACAATACCTTAACCCCAACAATCCAGCAGAGCGTACAATTCTCCTCACCAATGAGGAAGAAATCCTTCTGCAAACGCGTAATCATCAGTATCATGCACCTGTTGAGTCTCCTCCCATCACTCCAAAGACAAACCCTACACCATCGAGACCCCCGTTGGTGATCCCTCACCCTTTCGCTGAACCACCACTTCGCATCCTTTGCATCCCATTGCATCGGAATGTCCACAACCCACAGGCTAGAGTAGCTCATAACTATAGTTTGGTAGACGACTTAGCACAATCCTCGGCTGCCATGTCAGTCTTGGAAGTCCTCCAGACTTGTCCTACTCAACGGAAATCACTACTTTCCGCCTTGGGGGCAGTCGACCCTGTAGATACTCAACTCGTCACCTTTGATATTGATAGCGAAGAACCCCATATTCCCGCCTTGATCGCTTTTCAAATACCAGTGAAAATATGAAACATCACAGTTCATCGGTGTATCATCGATGAAGGTGCATCTACATGCATTATGTCCAAAACAGTATGGCAGAAACTTGGTTCCCCAGAACTCATACCCTCTGCCATCACATTACGAGCTTATGACGGACGACCATCCTCTCCTGAAGAGCTCTTTCAAAATGTCTCCATTGAACTCGGGGGCAAGACTATCCTCATCGATATCGAAGTTATCAATGCCCCGCTTGATTATAATATCCTTTTTGGTCGTAGTTACATGTATGCTATGAAGGCAGTGACATTTTCTGTCTTTCGAACAATGATGTTCCCCCACAATGGGAATATCGTCACCATCGACCAAGTCTCACATTATGAGCCTACCCCATCTGCCAACCTCGATAAGATTCTTCCTCTCATCCACACAAACCAAGACGCATATCCACTCGTCGAGATGGGTCCTGAGATTTTTAAAGATCCATCCTTGTTAGGAACATACCATGGAGCACCACCACTCCTTCATCCTCCTAATCAAGTGTGCATCATATCATCTAACGGAACTCACACATAGGAGGCTTCAGTCATTTCTGACGTCACAATAGTCACAGAACCACTCCCGTCAGAGCCTCTTGTGCACTCATCGACCTCAACAATCCATGAATCTACATCCCCTCAAGGGCATAATCCCATTTGGGAGAAATTCCCCCAACCCCTCACCCAAATTCCCTTCTTTTACCCTCCACCAGGTATCAAATCTTTTCAGGTAGCCGCAATGCTCACACTCCCTAATATGGTGTTAGAAATCCCAGTTTGGTATTTACACCCACCAGAGATGGTCCCTCGGCCATCCCTTCACCCAAAGGAAGGCCTCCCCATGATGATTCCCATCCTTACCCCCACCACCCCCCCACTCACTAACCTCCCGGCTACAACTGGGGGCAGGAGAAAGAATAATGAGACCACCGCTCCACTTCCTCCACGCATCCCACCACCTTGCGCACTATGTGAGAAAGAGGGCCACCAAACCAAAAATTGTCCATCACTACCTGAATTACGAAATTTGATCCCCCTCAATCAAACTCCCACAACACCTGCCACTACTGGTAGTCCCACCACTACCACGCACCCTTCCAATCGTAAAGGGTTGAGGACCAAATACGCTTGTACTATATGTTCAGAGTATGGCCATTACACCCATCATTGCCCAGCACTGCCATGTTTTTGGCAGACATTAGCGGTTGTACGCCAGAACTTCCAGAACAATCCTAGTCCTGCCATGTCCTCATCAACAAATATTACTAACATCCGCTATGTCACCACTTCAGTCAATGAATGTATGAGACGCCCTTGCTCTCTCTGCGATTCATTATCTCATTTTACATACCAGTTTCCCATGTTCCTTGAATACAGGAAACGTCAATTGGCCCTGTTTCACCGACCCGAAGAGGCGACAATTGACATTACCTCGTCACTAGAGGATCCTCATGTCATAACTCCCAAGCCCAAGGCACTCCCAATGCCTCCATGGTTCTTCAATGACGTCTCTGAGCATTTACCCCGCAACCCCCCCAACTCTCCTTCTCATTCCCCTACGGACACTCTCCACCCAACCACCACGGGTACCCCTCAGTACTTCAATATATGTTTTATGTCGAGTGAACCCTCACCATATCCTAGTATGGTTCCCCCTGCTTCTTCATCAGGGGGCAACCACACTGTCACCAAGATCGTTCCTCATGACCCCTTGTATTCTTGGTGATTCCAATATGACGAAGAAATACTCGAAGAGTTAAATCACCCGGACTCTCCCTAGGATGCACTACACCACCACGCACTCTTCTCTCCACAGGTGGCCTCTATGCCTCCTAACCAAAACCCCACTTATGCGGTCAAAACCAAGGATTTTATCCCATCAGGGCCTATTGATTGGTTCCATAATCCCATTCCTTCTCATGATGCGTTTGAAGAAGGAAACATGGCCAACATTTCCCCCACCATCAAAATCAACATTTCCATTAAACATGGCATCGTCGAGGAAATCACCATTGGAGCTGATTGCACTCCTCAGGAAATCGCCGCATATAAAGCCCTCTTCCAGGAATATAGGGATATTTTCTCCTGGTCATACACGGAAATGCCTAGCCTTGATCCCTCTATTATCGAACATCACATCGATACCTGGCCTGACATCACACCAATTCACCAGAAACAGTGACCACTACACCCATCCAAAGCTGAAATTGACAAATTACGCGATGTCGGGTTTATTTACCCCATCGCTTATACTTCATGGGTTTCCAACCCTGTACCCATCGACAAAAAACAGGGCATTATCCATGTTTGCATAGACTTTTGCAATCTCAATAACGCATGTCCCAAAGACAACTTTCCAATGCCTTTCATCGATCAAATTATCGACGACTGCGCCGGCCATAAGGCTCTCTCCTTTATGGACAAATTCTCTAGCTATAACCAAATTCAAATCCACCCAGTCGATCAATATAAAACTGCATTCACTACCCCGTGGGGTACCTTTGCATATCGTGTCATGCCTTTCGTCTTAAAAAATGTTGGCACAACTTTCCAGTGGGTTATGACATACATCTTCCACGATCTGGCTAAAATCATCCTCGCCTACCTGGACGACCTCACAACTCGATCCAAGAAACGTACCCAGCATCTCGATGATTTACGAATCATCTTTCAGCGGTGTCGACAGTACAACATCTGCTTGAATCCTCTCAAGTGTGTGTTCTGTGTCATTGCAGGGTGCCTCCTCAGCTTTATTGTTTCCCAAAGAGGTATTGTCGTGGACCCCCTCAAATTCCAAGCTATCACCGAAATTCCACCTCCCCAGAATTTACGGCAACTTTAGAGTCTTCAGGGCAAAGTCAACTTTCTTCGACGCTTTGTCCCAGATTACGCCATACACGCACATGGTTTCCTTCGCTTACTACGTCACGACATCCCATTTCACTGGGACGACCACACCCAAGAATCATTTAACGATCTTAAAATAGCGCTTTCAAATGCACCTTTAATCAGTGCACCTGATTACAATCACGGCTATATCCTCTACGTATCAGCCTCAGTTGTATCAGTAGTCAGCATCCTCATCCAGCTCAGAGATTATAATCGTGAACATGTCATTTATTACGTTAGTGATAACCTCTCAAGGCCACCCTTGAAGTATAAACATGAAGAGAAACTTTCTCTTGTAGTTTTCCTCGCAGTCCAAAAACTGTGCCATTACATTCTGCTTCGCACCACAAAGGTCATCGCAGATTCCAACCCTATGCAGTACTTGCTCAGCCATCGACAAATTAACAGCAAATTTGCTCGATGGATCGTTATCCTTCAGGAGTACGACCTCGAGTTCTCAACACCTAAGAGTAAGAAGGCCCTCGTTCTCGCCGAACTTGTCATGGCCCTCCCCTCGGACACCACCAGCGCCCCCATCAACACCCACTTTCTAGACGAACATCTCTTTTACATCACTTCGGATGATCCTTGGTATGGTGACCTTCTCGTCTACCTCCGAACTAAAAAGTTCAGTAACCACCTTTCACAAGATGATCGTCGACGTATTCGCCATCAAGCCCCCCACTACCTTCTCATCGGAGACATCTTATATCGGTGGGGCGTCGACACCATTCTTCATCAATGCCTGACTATTGACGAGGCCAATAGAGTCTTAAACGACTGCCACAATGGCACATGTGGGGGCCATCTTTCGAGTATATACACTACTCAAAATATTATTCGAGCTGGTTACTTTTGGCCTACCTTGTTTCATGATTACATTCATGCCGTGAAACGATGTGAGAAATGTCAGCTCTACGCCAACAAATCCCGGGCTCCCCCCGCTCTTCTCCACCCTGTCATTACAGCCGACCCTTTTTGCAAATGGGGCATCAACTTTATGACTTGTAATCCACCCTCCAGCAATGGTCACAAATACATCGTTGTCGTCGTTGACTACTTCACCAAATGGTCCAAATCTATGCCCACTTTCAACAATACTGTTGACACTGCAGCGTGTTTTTTCTTTAACCACATCATATCCCGCTTTGGAATACCCCTCCAACTCATTTCCGACCATGGGAAACACTTTGAGAATGAGATATTCGTCGAACTCTCATCTCGGTTAGGATTCTCTCACGAGTTTGCCTCACCATATTACCCTCAGTCAAACGAACAGGTCGAGACAGTTAACAAAGTCCTCAAGACCATGTTACAGCGCATGGTTAATAAACATAAAACCAATTGGCATCATATGTTATTTTCTTCGCTATGGGCTTACCGAACGGCTGTGAAAACCACTACTAGTTTCACACCATTTCATTTAGTCCATGGGGTCAAGGAAACTCTTCCCATCGAGTGCGAAATTCCCACCTTACGCACCGCAATTGAGCTATTACCTGACACTGCTCCAATGGAGCAGCACTTGCTGAACTTGGAGTCTCTGGATGAAGATCATCGATCTTCCTTACAGAACAACGAGGCAGATAAAAAATGATCCAAGGTTACCTTTGATCGCCATGTCAACCTTCAATCATTCTGCGAAGGCGACCTCATCCTGGCTTACGATATCGCTCATGATACCTTCGGCCATGGCAAATTCGAATCACTCTGGAATGGCTCATACATCATTCAACATTGCCTCACCAAAGGCGCATATATCCTGGCCTCTCCTGAAGGCCTCTCTCTCAAAGAACCCGTCAACGGGTTGTATCTCAAAAATTTTATGCTTAAAAGTAGTCATTCTACTTTAGGTTATTTCTTTTCTAGCATTTTTAATCTTTTTTCTCCTTCCCCCACATCTAAACTATCCTTTGTGCTATTGACAGATACTTCTTCCACCAGCCTACCACATCGGTTACGCCAACGGCGCCAGCCGTTGGACACAAAATCTCACTTCGGCTGCTTGAGCTCTCTACACCCCCTCACATGACATGCTCCATTCAAGCGGCATATGTTTGGGGCCAGAAACCAACAACCAAGCTGAATACACTACTGTCATTGGCCTCCTGGCCGATGCCCAGCATCATCATATTCGTCACCTTAGTGTCTTCCTCGACTCTCAACTAGTCATTCTCCAGCTCAACAATGTGTACCACGTACATGATCCGTGCCTCTTTTGCAAATACCTGCAGGTTAGGTTGTTATCTCGACATTTTGATTCCATTACATTTACACATATTCCAAGACAATTGAATCAATTAACAGATCACATAGCTAACATGGTGTTAGATTGGCATATATCACATCAAGCTACACATACATAAACATCTCACAGATCCTGTCACAACATATATATAGAATATACATCATCAACTCATCAGCAAAAAAAAAAAAAACATGTAGACACCATATGAATCTCAAAATATGTATACTCATGTATATATAAAATCCCATCAGGCCATTTGAATGTTTACATACAAAAATACATGTATCCGCAAGCCAATGTAGCACCTCGGTACAAAAAATGGGCTCACCAGCCTATATACAACAAAAAATATATACATCATGCACCACTCATGGTGCCTCTATCGCGCCACCACCTGCTACTCCCTCAGGCGGTGGCATTCCACCACCACCTGCCCCAGGCGGTGGTGGTCCACCCACAGGACCCTACTGCTCCGACGACATACGTCCACTTGTCATAGCAGCAACCACTACTGCTTGTTGCACTATGGACCGCCATTGTGGCGGTACCCCCACACACTGCTCCAGGAAACTCTCGTCCTGGATACGCAACCACATGCCCTCCGGCACATCCTGCAAAATCATCTCCAAACGATAGCGTATATCATCAAAATCCACTCAAGTCGTCGTCGGAGGAGCATGTGATGGCCCCGCACCAGGGTCATCGAACCAGCACCTCCTCGTTGCCATCTCTAGCTCAGCTAGTCGCCCCGCGGCATCCTCCTACCGACGTCTCTCTCCCTGCGGTAGTCTCTCCGGCTCTCAACAAGCTGGCGCTCTCTGCATCTCCACCTCACGCCTGCAAGGTGCCACATCTGTATATGCAAAAAAAACAACAGATAGTATTAGCATCTATATCATATACATATGGATTTCTATCTCAAAAAACAAAATAAACCAAAACATGCACACCAATACTAAACATACCTCGATGGTCAAACACCTCCCCTGGAGGTAGCACCATGTCCGGGTCACCCCGGAAGTCCACCCCAGCATAGGGGTACCGAAGTATCACCTGCGGCATCTGCCGCCATACCTGTGTCGCCTCTGCCTAAGTGGCCACCTTCGCCACCACCATGACGAAGAAAAACTGTCGACCACCGCCTCAACTGCGGCTCTTGATCCCCCGGCACCTCCAGTAGGATCCTTGGGCGCAACATCGGCACCCTCTCTAGAAACCAGGACACTAGGATGGACCCGAATGCAAACTCCCCTGCACCAGTGGACCGACAGTGGTCCAACTGTGCCACCATCCACCCATGCAGTGTTAGACCCCAATCGAAATGCTCGCCAGCCAACACTCTCTCCAGCACCAGCAGTTGGCCACCATTAATCTGCTAGGTCGCCAGTGACCCATATACCTGCACAATCATCGCTGCTATACAACGATGCGCCAAGGAATCTATAGCCGATATACTCACCATCATCCCGGACATAAAGTTCTAACCTGAACAATATCTCCGACCAATATCAGCGAGCAAAGTAGTCCTAGGCAGCACCGGCTCCGCCAGTAGGGGTGTTCCCCGAAAGGGGAGCCCAGTCAAGAAATATACATCCTCCACTGCAGTGAAGGGGATCTGCTCTCCTCGCATGAGAAAGCAGTGCATCTCCGGACTCCACATCTGGATCAGGAACTATAATAGATACTCTTGTGCCCATATCAACGGGTGCTCAAATAACTTTAGCAACCCACAGGTTGCCAAAGTCACATGAACACCGGGCTCCTCAATGGCCACGGCATCTTGTAACTGGGCCTAGTCTCGCTCTTTCCACCGCATTGGCATCATCACCGTTGTCCACCTGCAGACAGCATAGAGCCCTATGTCAGCTCAAGCAACCATCCAAACATCAAAAGACTCATTCCCCCCCCCCCAACCTTGCCTCCTAGGCGCGGTTTTGTTACCCACAGGCGCGCACACATGCACGCCTGTTCACTACACAGGTGTGCATGCATGCGCACATGTTCACTACATAGGTGCGCATCAATGTGCACCTGTTTGTTTCATAGGCATGCCCCTATGCGCGCCTGTTTACCATACAGGTGCGCTAAGGTGCACGCCTGTTCAACCCACAGGCGCGCACAAGTGCACGCCTGTTCAACTCACAGGCGCGCCCTTCGAGCATGCCTTAAAACCCCTCTACCGCGCTCCCATGCACGTATATCCGATGGGCAGGTGCGCACATATGCGCACCTATCATCAAATATCCCGCACATGTGGGGCCCACACCCCCTAAATACCTCTGTACGACCCTCCGTATAGCCCCTGCCCCAATATTGAAATCCTATTTCTATGCAGGAGGATCAAACCACTAACCTGAAGCTTGTTAAACACCAATCAGATGCCTCGCCCTCTCCAAATCTCCAAATCTTCTCTGAAAACTGCTCATCCAGTCATTATCGCAGCAAGTACAAATGAGGTGGCAATGTGGGCCCTACAGCTATATATAGGCCTTTTTCCAAAATTTCGTTCACCATTCCGGGAGCTCACGGTATCCATTTTTCAATCCATCTTCAACCACGGGATCAGCAACCCATCATCTACATCACAGCAGTTCGTGGGCCTCTTTTCATCCTGAGTCCCTAGAGCACCTTTTTTTTAATCCATGGTCAGGTACGCATGCCCATATTTCACACTTATCAGATACATGCTCATATCTTCGATTCTTTTCAGATATTGTTCACTTTGGGTATTTGGTTTTCATGTGTGCAAGTACTTGATCATCATCCATTGACACAACCCCTTCAGGTATATACTCATCACTGGCATATAGTCTTTCCCGTTGTATCGCATTTACATTTCTAGTCACACCCTCTGATATTGGCCTCTAGGATCCCCATTCCTGGCTCTACAGTACCCACACCTCCATTTGCATCTTCGGTACTGTTACCCGGTAGCATTCTTCCCCACATGAGTTGTCCCATTCATAGCACCTTTTTCCACTTTTTGACACTCATGTTGTTTTTCATTACCCTTTAGGGATGGGAGTCCCGATAGTCTTTCATCATGTCGCAAATCAGCCAACATACTCCTTCTCCTCATTTTTCTAGCTTTCCCACACGAACTCCCAGATTATCTCTTCACGGTTTTATTTTTTAACTGCACCTCCACAGTATCATGAACCCTCCATTTCATCCACAATCAGTTTTCCCATCCGTGAACCTACCTTCATTTCACCTACTTCATATAGAAACTCACCAATGGGGCCCCCACCCTTCATCAGTTTTCCAAGCAAATTATGCCCTACATGGGCCATCCATATCACACTAGGGCACCTGTTTCTGTATTTGTACATTTCTCCCCAAAATTATTCGTTATTTATTGTACAAACGCCATTTCATTACATTATCTTTTTGTCGTCACCTTTGGCGACTTGCTTCCTTCCTTTTGGCCAATCGCAACCCATGTCACCCTTGGTTGGAGCAATACTTATCATCTACTCTTGTTGGCATCGTCCATATCTTCAAAGTACCCCCAGGTCACTTACCTCTACCCTCTGAATTTTTTCACCTTGTCCCACCTCTGGCACAACTTATCACCGGTCTTGTCATCCCCCTAACACTCGACCTCGCTACATGGTTGCGGCCACTCTTTATCTCATACATCCTCCAACCAAGGGCAGTCTGGAGTCTTCCCACTTCTTGACTTCGTCCATGTACCTCTGTCACTTCCTCACCTCAATAGATTTCACGAAGCCCTTTGCTTCTGAGAGTCGTGTTCCCCTTTTGTCGACATCAGCACCATTTTTCGGAAGGGCGACAGTATCTTGATTCTCATTCTCCACTCAATGAGAGATCTCGGATGGCATAGGGTGAAACACCATTGCTCCCTGTTGTCGTTGACCCCCATAACATTCAACACCAACACTTTCTCATGTTATGGTGGGTCTTACTTTGCGACTATTTGCAGTTAGTTCTTTCATTTTCCGAAGACCTCTGAACTTGGTAGGGATATCAATGTCTGCATCATCATTGATACTTATTACCACAATCATTGCCTATTATTCAGAGTATGTTCCTTTGCAGAATCGTCTTCTGCCTTTCTCATCACTGCCCCCAAGGGCGTTGCAGTTGTCTACACCAACACTTTAGTCATCTTTTTCAGAGTTACATGACATGAGCATGGGGCATGCCCGCCTCGTTTGTACACAGTTTTCTATTTTTGCGCACCTCATAGAAGGTCGGGTCCTACCGATTCTTTTTTTCTCCAACGGATCACTCTGAACGATCTCACCATTGCTCTATCTTACAACAACATTCTCAGTAGAAGAAACATTGATGGATTTCGGCTATACGTATGCTCCTAACCTCATCCATCAGGGGGCATCTGTTATCACTGAAATTTCATCTGCACATGGTTACAAGAACTCAGCATCGTCAAACAGTAATGAAGTCATTCATGGCCCTGAATTAATCCCACAGCATTCAAGAAAAGGGCAAAAACTATACAAAGTAGTGAAAAATTGAAGAGCGCTTTGCAGACATTGAGCGTGCGCGCACATGCGCAAAATAGGACTGTATAAAGCGTGCATATGCGCACGATGCGCGGTTGTTAGCGCAAAAAGCTACGCACCTGCTAAACGGTGCATTTATGAATGTGGTCGGCCTCCCAACCACTTATGGTTCATCTCCCAAGATTATTTGACCTCCAAATCCGGGCTGGATCCAAATGGTGGGCTGGTCAAAGACCTAATAATGCCCTAAATGGCCTCTTTTCACACTACAAAGCAGTTACACAATAACCCAATGCAATGCTATAAAAAGCCATAAATGTACCTCATTTTCTCAAGGAATTCAAAGTAATGTTATGTTGCCTATATTGTTTTAAGGACTCCATCCTTGACAAGAACACATTGGCACCATTTCATTGAGCAATCCATCTCACCATTGAGTGGATTTGCAAAGAGTTCTTTCATCACCATTTTCATTTTCTTTGTTGTAAGAAGAGCTACTAGTGAGGGTCCAAGAGCCTTCCCTTGGAGGAAGAAGGGACTCATAGTCCCCTTTCTTCTTGGTGCTTT
>ML778034.1:2047093-2094468 GCA_009831015.1 Picea engelmannii
CTCAAACATTGGTGACATGGGTCTTTTTGTTCTTGTTATCTCTATGTCCCTATGCTTATGATTTTAGTTTTTATTAGATTAATTCTTAATTATAGTTTTGTTTTTCTTTCTCTAACTCTTTTCTCTACAACTGTCCTGCTCAGTAAACCCAACTGAGCTTGCAAGCACCTCTTATTTTTTCACCAAGGTGACGAAAGAGGCGCAACACTTTGTTCCTATGGTTGGGTGACAATATTGATATATTGTCTATGAAAAAACAAGCACATCTCTTTATTTCTAATAGGTTATGGGCCCACTACTATATTCAGATAGTCTAACCATTGGAAGATAGATTGGGAAGTTATTTTTTAAGCTCGTTATGGCACCAATTATAGCTACAGCTAGGTTTTCTAATTATGCAGTTGCAACAAACCCTAACCCTTGTGTTCAAGAACTTATGATGAAGCATTTGAACTAATTCCTTGAGATCCTAGTGTACCCTAGCCTAGTGCACCTCTTGGTACCCTCAGCTAAAAAAAATGTCAAGTTTGAATTTTTGGTCAAAGTCAAAGTTTAATTGGTCAAATTCAAAGTTTGAATGGTCAAAGTCAAAGGATGACTTCTAGTCCAATTGATTTTGTGGTCAAATTTGAAATTTCAGAGTTTATATCTTGTTCTAATCATTGAATCTAATCTCATCTTGTCAAGACGGTAGTTTTCAGATTGGAAGACAAGTTGGATGATGCTACAAGACTTCAAAGGTATGCACTTATATATGTTATCCAAGTTATATCATCTAGAAAAACGTGAGTGTGTTTGCAGGAAACATATTAGAGATCTTTTCCAAGCTATAATATTGGATTCGATGCATTCAGAGGAACAAGAACACCCTCCATAGAAGTTGAGGCTTCAGGTTCCATGTTTGATTAAATTGTTAAGCTTCAAATGTGTGTATATCAAGGGTGATAGTTTCTACATTACAAATTGTGAAAGCAGTATTTGAAAAATTCTATTATTTCTAGGTGTAATGAATACTCTACTACATATGAATACTATTGATATAGATGCTTATTTTACTTATTCGCAAGTTGAACTAACATCTCCTCTAAACATATATTTCTTGTTTACTCTTGTTGTTCTTATTAGGGTTCAAGGTACCCTTGTGAAATATGTTTGATGAACAATCCTTGCAAAAGATTTCATAGAAGAAGTTTATAAGGATGACACAACTACCAAATGGGAAGAAATCAGAACAGATAGAAACAAACTTAAAGAGACTCAAAGGAGTCAGACTTGAAGGAATTCAAAAATCAAAAGGAAACCAGAACAGGCTTGTGACACTTTGTAGAAAGCAAAGAGAGATGCAGCATATGGAGGCATGGACTATCTCAGATGAAGGGAGATGATCACAGAATTCCAAAATAAGAGCATGCATATCGCTCATTCAAGACTGAAGTTTGGATTAGGAGGGAGCTAATCCCCAATGATATGATCCATTGAAGAAGAATCTATAAAGGCTATGAAGTATCTATCCATGTTCTTCATTGGAAGTAGCAGCACATGTTCAGTTTGACTCTAGAAGAAATCTTCTTCAAAAATAAGACGTGAATATCCTTGGTTGTCCATCTACATTTATGTTCCTATTTCGGAAGGTTGGAGCCTTAAGAAAGAAGTTCATTTAATCTATAGAAGATTCCATGGACTCCAACATTGAAGAGAAACATGAGGAAGAACATGAAGATTCCAAGAAAGAAAGAAAAGTCAGAACAACCAATTGAACCAGTTTGAACCCACTAGAAGTAGTCAAGCAAAAGAAATGGAAGGAAGATTTGATGAAGAACAATGTATGTGAAAATTGTAAAAAATACTTAAGCATTGATAGATATAAGGTGAGACTCAGGGCTAGAGGGTTCTCTCAGTAGGATGGAGAATAATACGATGACAGTTTGTTCTAGTAACCGGATATACCTCTACCTAAGCCATTATATCTCCTGCAATATCTATGGGTTGGAGTTTACATTAGATGAATGTAAAGATTGTTCTTCTTATAAAAGTAATTGAAGAAGAAGCATATGTAGAGCAACCTCAAGGTTTTGAGTAATACCAGAAAGAGACCCTTGTATGCAGATGGAAGAAGACCTTATATGGATTCAACCAAACTTGGTGCAGAGCCTCTCATGTACAGCAGAAGCGTGGTGAAAACTTCCTATGACAGAGGAAGTATATTGAAATGGTTCTTCAGAGGTCCGAGATGATGGATTAAAAATCCATGGAAAACTCTCATGATGACAGATCTGAAGAAGTCAAGAGACTATGATCCAATACACCCATCTCTGTATCAACAATTGATTGGCTCATTAATGTATTTGGAGAATAATCAGCGGAATATTTTTTGTTGGACGTTTGAGTTATGATATACAACTGCATGGATTTATTGATTCGGATTGAGCAAGGAGTGAAGATGATAGAAGAAGTGCTACTTGGATATGTTTCAGTTTGATCTTTGCCACGATGTCATGGGATATTAGGAAACAAAATTTTGTTGCACTCGGCACTGCAGAAGTAGAGTATATTGTAGATTGTGATGCTTGTATTGAAGCAGTGTGGCTCCATACATGTTTTATGGACTGTTTGATTAGTTACTAGATTCGAAAGTGATATATTTTGATGATCAGAGTTGTGTGAAGCTTTCAAAGAACTCGGTGTTCCATGATAGGTTCAAGAACATTGAGAACAAGCATTATTCTCTTTGTGATAAAGTCTAGAGTGGAGAAGTGGTTCTCCAGTATATCTCCATAGATGAGAAGATAGCAGACATTTTGGTAAAGCCTCTATCCAAGATGAAAAGTTTGCATACTTAGGGGACAATTTGGGGCTTGTGGAGATGAATTCCTTATTAAAAAAGGAAGTGATTACTCCCAGTTTGGGAGAGAGCACTGATATGTTATTGATTTATGGACAATCACTTTCCAGTTCAGAAAATGGTCCAGGTTGGGAAGTTCATTTCCAGTCTGGAAAGTGGTTCGAGATTTCTAACAGATATTCATTTTCCAGTTCGGAAAATGGTCCATATTGGACAGTCATTTTTGTAATGAAAATGGTCTGATAGATTGTTTATGTACCATAGACAATGATGCCCCTTATGGCCAGTGTGGGGGAATGGTCTAGGACAATCATTCTTCTTGGTAGTAACTCTGAGTAGTGGTCAAGTAGAATGGTCTTCCTCGCCATGCAGTCATTCTTTCGAGGTTCACATTTGGGAGCAGTTTTGAAGAATGGTACATTTTGGAGATTGGTGCAGGACATTCATTTCCATGGGAAATGGTTCGGACAGTCATTCCCTAGGGAAGACTCATTCTCTCCAGGTTGCACTATGATTAGTTTTGGAGGAATGGTCCAAGTTCAGCAATCAAGGACAGGCATTCCCTAGGGCATACTCATTCTCTCCAGATTGCACTATGATTAGTGTCGGAGTAATGGCCCAGTTAAGTGAATGGTACATGCTAAGAAATCAAGGACAATTATTCTCCTATGCTTGGGAAGAATAGTCCAGATAGCCCATGGCTATGTTTTACTTTATGAGGGAAGATTCTCTTCCATATCTCACAGATGTGAGTGAAAGAATGTCCCAGATGACTCATTTTGTATCATGATATTGTTTATGCAGGTTGATATTAGATGATATGATTACTATGGAGACTGTATGTCTCTGGACAGAATTTGTATGTTATTATGGTGGATGTGATCCACTGATAGTGAATATGTGTCACTGGTTAGTAGTCGTGTGCTACTAGGAGTGGTTGTGTACTACTAAGTAGTAGTTGTGTACTACTATGGATAAACAAAATTGTGTTCTATTGGATGGCATTGTTCTAATTCTGATGGAGACTACCACTAGTGTTGGGGATGATTGTCATCTAGATGGATAGTTAATGTGTTGATGGACAGACATTCTCCAGGTAGAAAATGGTCCAGGAAGGATAGATTGTTGGTGGATAGACATCCTTCATGTGGGGAACGGTCTAGGTTGAAAGATTGTTGGTGGATAGAAATTCTCCCTATGGAGAATGGTCCAGGCAGGATAAATTATTGGTGGACAAACATCATTCCTATGGAGAAAGGTCCAGGTTGACAGATTGTTGATGTACCATGGACATCTATTCTTCTAGGATGTATGTATGGATTAGAAGAATGGTTTGTCTCCTTGATTTCACATTAGTGACCATAGTGGAAAGATTGGTATAGGACAGACATTTTCCCTGAGTTCACAGTAGTGGCCAGAGGGAAAATGGTCCAGGACAATCATTCTTATAGGATGTATGTTCATATTAGAAGAATAGTCCTTGTATCCCATGGTATGACTTCTAGCATTTGTTGGATTAGTTGTTCTTCTAGGACAAATGTCCATATTATAAGAATGGTTTGTGTATCACTCTATGGAGTGAGTGACTTATTTAGCATCATGCTTGATTAGTTATATGGAGTATGGATTTGAGAGATGATGTAGTTGATGCTATAAGATGATATTGATAGTGATGATGTTGCTCGTGAGTTTATCTATGTGATCATGAGATAGCATGTGTGGCTATGATGATGCTACCAGTTGAATGGTTTGTTTGTGCTCAAGACCATTTCCTTTAATACCTCCCTAGCTAGGAGGGAGTGTTGATACTATGGTGGTTTCGGGAGGTATTAACCTCCACGTGTAACCTTTGAAAAGACTAGAATATTTTGGGAAGAAAGAGAAACCCTAAAACGTTGGATAATAACCCTAGAAGACAAGTCGACTTAAGAGAATATTTAATATTGAGTTATTAGCCTCCATAAAGAGAATTTGGCCCAGTCAAGTGAGATAGAGCAGTATAAATAGAGGGCACTAGAGCTCATTTGACACTCACTCACTCACAACTGCATAACACTATTGGTGCGCAAGTTTGGAAAGGGAGTGCAGTTGCAACTGCTACAACTGGGATTTTGGATTTTGGTTGGACTTTCTCTTGGTTATGGTTTGGAATTTCTTCTTGGTCTTTGGTTATTCTTTCTTGGTTCTCTATCCTTCCAAAATGTGCTACCTTGGTTGGCTATTTTTCTGCTTCCAAAATTATTTTGTCTGTCAAGGTTAAGGTGCTTGGGGGTGTCCTTTGTTCCTATGTTTGGGTAACAATATTTCTATATTGTCTATAGAAAAATGAGCACATCTCTGTATTTATAACAATCACCATGTTCGAAGTTCTAAGAGAGATTGTCACTGACCATGGAAATCACTTTCAAAACTGAATGATGTCTAAGTTAGAATCAAAATTGAGATTTAAGCATGAGAATTCATCTCCTTATTGTCCACATGAAAATGGCCAGGTAGAGATCGTAAACAAGTCTCTCAAAAGCATACTTTAACTCACTTTCAATAAGAGAAAATCTAATTGGCATTTTATGCTTTACCTGACATTATGGGAATACTAAACCTCCATAAAAAATGCTACTAATTTTCTCCTTTCCAACTTGTTCATGGATTGGAAACAGTTATGCATATTGAATGTGAAATTCCTTCATTAAAAATTGTGATCGAGATTCTTCCTAACACGATATATTTAGAAGCTCTTATTGTTCACTTAGAGGAGCATCGTGATGTTTCCACCATGAATGAGATGCATAAGAAACGTGCCAAGTCTCAATACAACAAGTTTTTATACCCAAGGGTATTTTTCGTGGGTGACCTTGTTCTGTTTTACGATTAGGATAAGGACATGTTAGGCGAGGGCAAGTTTAACCCGATGTGGCATGGTCCTTACATAGTGAGGCATTCCCTTCAAAAAGGTGCTTATGAATTATCTTATTACAAGGGTAATATATTGTCGTTCGTATATATATATATATATACTAGGGGAACCGGCAGTTCACGGTTCTCGTACTCGCATGGCACGTGGTTGATACCCTTCTGCTACCACTATACCCCTAGGTGTGCTACACATCCTGCAAGCATGGAGCACAAGTAAAGTGGGGTGAGAATCAAACTTGAGACCTCCTTTACATATTTCCTTCCATTTACACGGCACATGCCAATCGGTTTACACCTCTGCGGGCGGAATGGGGTCTATATTAAAAGGTATTATGCTTAAGCATTATTGCTTGGGAATTTTCCCTTGTATTTATTGTTCGTAAATAATAACATTTTATTTTTTATCTCATTTTTCTCTTGATTGATTATGGTGTCTATGCTTGATTGGAAGATGTCAATGGAATATTCAATCCATGTTAGGTTCATGGATGGTGAAACTCATCACACTCGAAACCTTGTTTATGTCGCATGGGTGATTATTCTCCCAAGGGCCAAGTGGTCATATCTGGGGGCGATTGTCTAGGGCCAGCAATGAATAACATGGTTGAGTGTTTGTTTAACTTATTTATACTTATGCTTCTTGGGCTAACCCAGGTTCATATATGAACAGGTTTCCAACAAAACCCTCTAAAACTACAGGCCCTCTTGGTAAACCAGAAGGAAACACAACACACAGAGTGCACTGCGCAGTCTCACCTGAGATATTTCTATGGGTGACTGCAATGCTTGGGTGCTTGAATTCTAGGAATGAGTGGGGATCTGGGATCGTATTTCATCTTCATCATGCATTAAACTGATTATTCAATCTATTATTCCTAGGATTCATTCATTTATTAATCCCATGCATGAATTCTAATGGATCTAACTTAACCATTCATTCATCCATTCATAAACTAACTACTGACAGAAGGTAAATAACACATGTTTTACCATGGTTCACCCCCTCCTGGGATACGTCCACAAATATCTAGCATCTATGCTCTTTTATCTAAATTTCTACAAAATAGGGCATTGTGTGCACTACATCTCCCATTATACAATCATGGAAAGGTTCAATGAGATCTGTGAGGCAGACTAGATCACACCAGACTGACTGTGTGCCTTGCATGGTGCTTTTCCTCACACATGTTGCTTTTCCTGCAAGTTGTTCTTCTCCAAAATTAGGTCTTTCCCTCCAAAATTGGGTCTTTCCACAAAATAGGCATGTTCCCAACAAGCCCCCAACATTGACATGTGGCTCATCTCGAGCCACTTAGGTAGTGCATGCTCCCTGCACTTCCCTGTCCAGATTGTGAAACTTTTCTACTAGTTCATTTTCTTTCTCTTTCATCTGTGCAACTTTATTTGTTAGCGCCTCTACTGTATGCGTTGTTATTTCCTCCTACATTAGTGTTGCACTCTCTTCTTGTTCTTGTTCTCTACTTTTCTTCTCTTCCTCCAATTTCACAATAACATGTGTTGCTTGTTCTTGGAGGGGTTCCAATTCCGCTTGTCTTTCTTGCTTCTGCATCTGCGCTGCTTTCAACTCTATCTGCAGCTTCTTCATGTCTTGAGTGCCCTTCAAGTGCTCTGTGATGCTCATTGTCTTCTTCCTTTGTTTGAGGCCCTGTATGGTAGTGTTGACACTTTTCTCTTCCTAGTCCCACTATTGGACCTGCTCATCTTCTTCCAGTGTTGTCCATAACCGCGCGGTTGTGTTGAATAGTTCTTTTGTTGCCCTTGCTTGGTTCTCCATCTCATCTATTTGGAGTGAATCTTCTTGTTTTCTTTGTTCTCGGACATCAAGAGGATTCGTAGGGCTAAGCCTTTCCTTAAGCTCCCAAATATCTTGTTTGTGTTGATCAATTGTTTGTGCAATGAGGTTGATCTTTCCCTCTATGCTTCTCTTCGTTGCTTGTGCGTTGTTTGGGATGTGATTGTAAGTCATTGTCAATCCATGTTCCAATCTATCCATGCATTCTTTCTCCTCCTCCTTCTCTGTGTTCAATTGGTTGCATGTATTTTGAATCATTTTTGTGACTCCTCTTTTCACCTCCAAGTTTGTTGCATCCGCGTAGGCCCTGGACTGCAGTTCTTGGATGACACTAGCCTACATCTCATATAAGGCATTTCTAGGTATTTTTCCCATGATAATTTCCACTTGTTCTGCCTCCTCCAGGGGTTTTTGCACAGTATCCTAATCAAATATGATTATTTGATGCATTATCATAAAATTATCCCTACCCTGGATGATGAATTGCACTGTCTCTTTACCTTCTTTCTGCACAGGTGTTCGCTGTGTCTTTTCCTATTGTTGCATGGTGGCCTATGGTCCTGCTTGTCTTCTTAATTGTTGTATGTTTTCATGGACCCATAGGAGCTTTTCCATGATTTCTTCCCGCCACACTTCAGCAATTCTAACTAATTCTTCACCCATGTCTTGGACCTTGTCCACGACTAGCCCCACATCATCCTCTGTCAGGGTGATGTATGGGTCCTATGTGTCGTATTTTCTCTTCTTGCGTGTGTATTTTTCTTGTGTGGGCTTCCTCACTGTCTATGAGGGTTGCACCCCACTTGTTGCACCTTAGGCTCTTCCTTCTACAGCTTTTGCAGTATCCTTCTTCCCAGTCTGTGGTCTTCCTTTCCTTGTTGCAATTGGTGTCTTCCTCGGTCGTTTTGGTACTGCACTACTCCCACTTGGTTGAGTTTGTGTTGTAGTTGTTCTAGCATTTTCAATCAGGCTATATATTCTTGTTAATGATCCTGCTTCAGCCTTATCCATAGGCTTAGAAGAAGGTGTTGTGTCTGTACTCGTGGTTGGTTTTTCTACTGGTAGCTACCACTGCGCAAGCTAGTCTTTGATGATCCAGTCCACTTCCTTTCTCATGACACAATATTGCATCTTGAGCCATGCCTTCTTGGGATCCCTGACATATTGGATCCATACATGATTCCTAGATGCCTTGAATTTTTCTATCCCATATGTCTCCTTCACTACTTCCATAAATATGCACCACACATTCATTGTGCATTGTTGGATTCCTTCTAGCAGCATTGCAAAAATAGTTTTAATTGTCTGTTGTGTTTTGTTGTCCTTTTCCTTCCAGAGGGACTCAAATCTGGCCGCATAACACTTCCCCATCCTGTCCAAAAATGTCGAGAATTTGGGCTCTTTCCACCCTACCAATGTTATCAAGACGATCAACCATGAGTAATGGAACTCGATTCCATTATCTTTCACATCACAACAATCTATTAAGAATTGGTTCAGCGGGCATAGTACCCAGCTGAGAATAACCCCCTTTTTGCACTATGCAGTTGTTGCAATAGTGCTTGCTAGTACTTCCTCTCTCTAACATTTCCTCAAAATTTTGCAATCCATCATCTTGCTGGCAAACCTTGTCGTATTGTCATTAATGTCTTCAATGACAATTCCTCGGTTACCCTGAGTGGTGTCGAACTACACTTTAACCTTCTCTACTATTTCTTTTTTGTGTTCCTTGTTATCTAGGCATTCTTCAGGTTGTGTGCTGACTGTGGGTAGTCCTATGATATTGGAAATCAATGCCACATCAATCTACAATGGTCTATCCATCCATAGGATTCCTCCATGGACAAGGGTGACTAGTTGTTTGACACATAGTCCAACATTATTACCTTGCCCAAAATGTGGTACGTCCAATAGGTTCATGATTACTAAGTTATAGAGCCTTGTTATCCAATGTGCAGGCTCCAATATGGGTTTACCTAGGGGTCCAATTTCCCCTGTATTTATGAGATAAATTTCCTCGACCAACTCTAGAAACTTGGTCGCATCGTGCACATCGTGGTTGGCGTACCTAATCTTAGGTACCTTTCCCAGCATGTCATCCACAATGATGATTGTGTCTGGGAGGTAGGGGAGTGTAATCTCCATGGTGTCTTGTGCCTTTCTTTTCTATCCCACAACAGATGTACCTGCCTTTGTTGCATATGCTTCCTCTTCTTCCCTTCCGGACTCTGGTCGATCAGTGATTTTCTCAACCAACACTTCCTCTTGCTCATGGGATTGTCGCAGTCCTACTGTTTCATCAGGATTTGCAGGCCTCATGGGTTTAGGGTTCGAAACACCATTCCAGGCCCCAAAGCTCTACCCTATTTCTTCTTGTTGCATTGTGGAGGTCTCTTCCTCGACCCATGTTAGGATAATGGATTTTGGGTCTGAGGTGGTAACATCCTCCAACTCGACCACATTTCCAGGTTGTTGCATTCTTTCCATACACCTTTGACCCTATTAACTAATCCAGGTGAACTGTCCTGGCACGCCGAAATTTGTTGGAGTCATCCTCTCTCAATTTCGCACACTTGCTTGCTCTTGCATAAACTGCTAGCTAGGAAAAGCACTCTATTTCTCGCTTTGAGCTCAAAAATTGCTAAGTATTGAATAACTATGTGATTTTCACCTTTTATAGACACGTTCGTATTCACTTTTTACTTTTTGCGTGCATTTGCACCGACTTGAATTTTTCCTAAGTGATGTCTTCTAATGTTTGTCGCGGTAATTACTGCACGCAACCTTTTTCACAATTTTTGAATTTTCTTTATTTTCTATTTTTGCATTTCTTTTTCCCTCTTTTTCTTCTTTTTATTACTTTTTCTCATTTTTATGTCCTATATTCTACTATAGTACACTATATACATGCCTTTCTCATTGCGATGTAACTTCTAAGGGTTAGGATGTTGATTTTCCCTGTATCGTTTCAATCGACTCTCGTTGATCATTCCTTTCAGTCTTGTTCCTGCCAGATCATTTAGTTGCATAGATCCCCCATCTATGACAGTCTTTACTTCATATGGCCCTATCCAATGGAATCTAAATTTACCAGTATGTTGAAAAAAATTGTTTTCATAAAGTAAAACTAGGTCTCCCTCCTTAAAACTATTCTTCTTAATATGTCTATCATGCCAAGCTTCATCTCTTGCTTTCTACACTTCCTAGTGAAATCCTTCTAGAATCATGTCCTCTTCCATTTCCATTAATTGATTTAACCTTTCTTGTATTGTGCCTCTTTATGTCATGTTCGTAATTGTTGCTACGTGCAGACTAGCTACCAGAAATTATAATGGCACCACTACTTCATGCCCATACACCAATCTAAATGGTGTATGTCCCATTAGCTTCTTACATATGGTCATGTATTCCTATAGTACTGCTAGTATTTTCAAGTCCCAATCATCTCTGTTGACACTACAAATCTTTTTCAGAGCATTCTCCAAGATCTTATTGAAGGATTTTACTGTTCCATTTGCTTGGGGCAGTATGGTGTACTCTTCTATTGATAGAATTCAAACTCCTCATTCATAGATTTGATGGTACTGTTGATAAATTGACTTCCTTGGTCACTCATCAAAATCCTTGGACATCCAAATCTGGTGATCATTTGCTCAAACAAGAAATGTGTTGTTGTCTCTACACTGCAGTCTTTGACTGGTGTTGCTTCTGACTATCTTGTTAAGTATTTTTTCACAGTAATGATATATCTAGATCCTTGTCTTTTTGCAGGTGGATTGATTGGTCCCACAAAGTCTATGGCCCATTTTTAAATACGTGTAAATTTACTTATGGTATTAGAGACATCTCATCTCTTCTATTGGGTTTGCTAACCCTCTGACAGACATCACATGTCTGACAATATTCCTTGGCATCTCTATGGACTTTTGGCCACCATAATCATGCGCGCAATACCTTATGTGCGGTATATTTTCTTGCATATTTTCCTCCATCTATACCTTCATGAGATTATGCCAAAATTCTATGTCTTTCATACTCTAATACACATCTTCTCAAAATACTATATGCGCCCATCCTATATAAGTGTCCTGCAATAAGTTGATAGTATGCATCTCTGACTACCAGATTCTTCTTTTGCATGGTGCTAAAATCTTGTGGTGCAACCCCTGTACTTAAGTATTCAATAATATCATTGAAATATTCATCAGTTATCTGTACTGAAAACAATTGTGCATCAGGGAATTTGTCTTCCAAGTTAGTAAGTTCCTCTCCATTAGTTACCCTTGACAGGTGATCAGGTCCTGCATTCAGCCTCTTGGGTTTGACTATTACTTCAAAATCAAATTCTTGAAATAACAATAGCCATCTATAGATTCTCCCCCCCAACACTGGCTTGTTAACTAGATATTTGAGGGCAGAACGATCTGTGAACATCTTAAAGTGTTTATCTAGTAAATAGTACCTAAAATTCTGAAGTGCATATACCATGGCTAGTCCTTCTTTTTTCGTGGTGTTGGAATTATACTCTGATTCTGAAAATTTTCTAATTGCAAATGATATAAGGTGGTCCAAGTCCCCTACTCCTGGCTACGCCATAAGTTCTCCAAGTGTTATGGTTGATGCATCTACATGCACATGAAATGTCTTTTCCCAATCTGGAAATACTAGGATAGGTCTTGTGACCATATTTTCTTTTAAGGTGTCCAATCCTTGTTGACAATATTCATTCCACTGAAATATTATATCCTTTTTTAACAGTTTTTCCATTGGTGCAGTAATCTGCACATACCCCTTTATAAAAATTCTTGTAATAGCATGTATGTCCTAGTGTTACTCTTAACTAGTGCACCGAATTTGGTGGTGGTAAATTGACAATGACTGCAATATTAGAAGGATCTACTAGTAAACCTTGTTTACAGACTATATGTCCCAGCAATATTCCAAAAGGTGTCCCAAAAATGCATTTCTTAATATCCAATTATATCTGACATTTTCTGCATCTTTCCAACATTATCCTTAACACTTCTACTTGGTATTTTAACATACTATAGACAGCCCATTCATCAATATATACTTCTAAAAATTGATCTATGGATTCCTTAAAAGAAGCTATGACTACTCTTGAAAATATGGTTGGTGAATTCTTTATCCCAAATGGCATGACTGTGTACTGGTAGGATTCCCATTCTGTAGAAAAAGTATTCTTATACTAGTCCTCTAGAGCTATTTTGATCTGATGGTAACCTAAGAATTCATCTATAAATGAATATGTTTCTTGGCCTCCCACATTCTCTAAGACTTCATCTATAAAAGCGGTAGGGAAAGGGTCATGTAAGAAAGCATAATTCATTTTTCTAAAATCTACATAGATCCTTATCCCCTTTGTTTCTTTTCTTCTATTACCATAAGACTTATCCATTTAGATTCCTCTACTGGTTTTATGATACTAGCTTCCAACATTTTGTCAATTTCTACTTTTACTTTCTACTTATACACTAGATTCAATCTGTAAGGTCTCTATCTGACAGGTCTTTTCTCAAGTTTGAGAGGTATCTTCATCTCTCCTAGCTCTCTTGTTATTCCTTTCATCTCTGTAAAGGTTGTTCGGAATAGGTCATTGTATTCATGCAGTAACTTTGTTATTCTTTCTATTGTTCGTTCATCCCAATAGTCTCCAATACTTGTCATGTTAGGGTTATCATTTGTCCCAATGTTGACTTTACTTACCTTGATTGGTGCAACAAATACTTATGACTCTATAGATGGACCTTCCATCTCTCTTTCTCCTTCAATTTATGTAATATAAATATTGCATGGGTCATCTTCATCTGGTGCTTCTTCTTCAACATGATAGCATGAGATTAGTTCCTTGACTGTCTGTATGTCTTGTTGTTGATACTCTGTCATGAGTTCAACCTATGATTCATCAATAAATATTACACCTTTTATCTTCTTCAGTGTTGAATCAATGTTGGATTTCTCATGTTCAAATGAGAAGATTACTACAAAATTATGTTGTAATGATGTCCATTTTGTAGTGCCTTTACGCATCTCATAGTCTACATACTAGTTCTCTGGGAGTCCTTCTAGTGTGTGGATGAAGTGATGAGGCCATTCTTCTAGTGGTGTCATCCTCCATTGTCTGTTTCACTTCTCCAAGTGTTTTACTAGTGTTCCTTTCCCATCGCACCTCTACAGTTTATTGCTCCCCTGCTCTGCGCCAAATCTAATGTACAGTAATTGTTTACATTGGTACTAACCCTGAATTGTTTCTTTGTGCGTACCCCACCATCTTGCAAGTGTGGCCTTGAGTGAAATATCTAGGGATAAAATCCTCATATTCTCTAATAATTCATCTTCATACTTTGTCAGAAATTCCTCTAAGTCATTTACCCCATGAAATTTGGGAGGTTCTCTTATCTCTGTACCAACCCATCTTATTGTGCGGTCTATTCTTGCGCACCTTCTTGTGGAAACTTCATGTAATATATGTTGCCAATTCTCCAAACTTGTATATGAGTCAGAAGCACATGATGTGATTCTTCTCCAGCTGATTACCCCATCTGCAGTTGGGTTAACATAATCTTCTTCTCGCACGATGGTTTTGTACAAATGGTTTATTTCCTCTAAATACAGACAAGTGGGTTCTACAAACCTTTCTCCTTCTGAAGGATCTAATGTTGCAATTACTCTATATTCTCCTGATTAGAATGTCATTTTCCTTATCTTCAAGTTGATTATGGCCTAGTCATAAAATGCCCAATCCAATCCAAGCAATGTTGGATAAGGTGTTGTGCCATCTACTATCTCTATTACTTCAAAATATGCCTTAGTGCGCACTCCATCCAAATCTACTGTCACACCTTTAAGCCTTCCAATTGGTAAAACTCTATGTTGATTTTCTAATTTCAAATGAACATGTGAATAAGCTAATGTGGGTTCCCCCGTACACTACCATGTATTCTTAGGTAATACATTTGCTTCAAATCCTAAGTCCAGTATAATATCACTCATGTTGAAATATCCAATGTTGGAATTCAGTCTGAATTCTTTGCTTGTCCTTCTTCTTGAATGAAGATGATTCACTATTTTCTACTCTAATTTTCCTCATTCCTTTGTGTTACATCTTTATAGAATATTTTGTAATATCTTGATAGATAATGGTTCATTCAATAGTTTAACATAGGATTGCAGAAAAAAAATTATGTTACTTACTTGCTCTAGGGGTTGTGCTTCACTGGTATGGTCCATTGAGGAAGGCATATAGTACATAGGAGAATTCTAATTTTTTACACAGCTGATGTAAACACAACATTTTTCTTGAGAAACTCTTGTTTTTCCTCTTTGAATGTTTCCTTTTCCTTTTGCGCATCAAACTGCTTATGTGGTTCAGTATTCTTCTTCACCCATTAGTGTTGAGTTAGATATTGTCTTACTGCGTCAATTCCTATCTTAGCTCCTCCTCGCATGAATATGTTGATATTTATTCCATCATCCGTGGCTTCTGTATAAATCCACTGGATATTCTAGTTGTCCTGGTTCCTTTTTCTTAGATCTTTCCTAAAAGTGTTGTATGGTATTTTGTATCATGGTATGTTGCACGACAGTACATGCATGTCGCTGGTGGAAGTGGACATTCACTTTCATAATGTCCAGGATGTTGGCAATTGTGACACACTACTGGGCCTATGCCACATCCAAATCCTCCTCTACATCATCCTCCACCTCTGTATCCAACTCGATCTCCTTGCGGTGCATTGTATTGAGGTACTTGATTGTACTACTCGGGGTTATACTATGGTTGTGCATTGTTATATTGTGGTTGTGCAGTGGTATATTGTTGTTGCACATTATTATATGGAGGTGGTACCTAGTTAAACTAAGGTGTAGCTTTTACTATCATCATTTCTTATTGCACCCTATAAGCGTCTGAAGTTCTTTCTCTCATCAGCTCCATCGTCTTACAGTATTTATCATCATGACCAACTGACTTGCAAAAATTGTAGTATGAACTCTTGGGTATTGTCTGATACTTTTGCATCATTGGACAATGATATGGATCATGCCCATGTGTTTTACAAATCTCACACCATAATATTGATCCTCTGAACTAGTATTTTGAAACTCATTTATCGGTATTTTTTTCACATCTGCAATAGTCCTTGTTTCTCCTGGTGTATTGTTTACATCTAGGATCATGTACCAATCTAGTGAGTGGTTTCTTAGCATGATAGCTAACTACGCAATTTTTGTATCCTCATCTGTGATCTACTTTTCTTCCCATCTCTTCTCGCAAATGAATAATTGTTTTTCAGAGTCCTTTGATGCCTCTCCCTAAAGATCTAGTAACCTGATTGTGGGATCATGTCCTGCCATTTTGAATTGTGTTGAACTACTACCTTCATGCAGTGTAGATATTTGAATGTTACTTCCTGAACTGGATCCTCCAGTTGTTTCTCCTTGTTTAGATGTGTTTCCTGTTGTCTTTATTCCACTCAAATTTGGTTTTCTAAATGGTGGTGTTCTTTCTGGTGTACTAGTCGTACATGGGGTTATGGGTTCCACACTGACACTGACCTGGATTGGATTTTTTCCTTCTGTTCCTACCCTTGGATATCATATCTTCCTTTCATATGTTTCATGCAGGATTTCCTCAATCTTCTCCATAGACTGGAGATCCTCTACCTCTTCTTCATCACTTGCCAAGCCCTCTCTATCAGTTATGGCTCTCTTCTTGTTATTCATCTTATATTGGCAGGGTAATCCACTGCGTGTCTTTCCAGTTGATGCCATTATCTTCTTTATCTGATCTTCCTCCATCATAATTGGGTCCATGGCCTCCTTCTTCCTTCCCTTATCCATTTCTTCCTCCATTTTTCCACCTCTTGTTAGTGCTTCCGCACTTCCCCCATGCATGCAAGGAAGTTTAGATGTCTGACTCCATGGTCATGACACCGTTGTTATACAATAAAATATTGATTGAAGTATATAGTGCTCTGATATACCTACCTCTAGGTCCCTTCAAAAAATATTTCTCTTATATGGTGTAAGACTTCATGGTATCTACTGCAAATTCGGTGATAAACCCTACAAAAATAATTTCTAACCAAAAATCTACTTCACTCTTAAATTTGTTCTTAACTTGTTGTAACCGCGCGATCTCCATAGGATTCCACTCTAGCTATCAAATTCAATTTTTTGGGTGGTTTTATTTTAACCTTAATAACCACTCTTGCAACAAATGCGTGAAATCACAGAAAAATACCTCATGCAAGTCGTTAAACATGTATTTTTCCAGATATTTGTGCAGTTTAACTTAGGGTTTATGTTATCCTTCTGCGCAAAATCAAGTTCCTTTGTTTTCAACCATATTTTGATCTTCGCCTTCGTTGGATTCTATGGCCTGAACATTCATTTCTATACCTTCATTCTCCACATGCTTCTTCTACGAGTCCTATCCACTCAATCCCATGCAGTTCCAGCTGGAAACAGAACCATTTGTTGGTTTAACTTCTTTCTACTTCTACTTCTTGGGCTAACCCAGGTTCAGATCTAAACAAGTTTCCAACAAAACCCTCTAAAACTATCGACCCTCCTGGTAAACCAGAAGGTAGCACAACACACAGAGTGCATTGCGTAGTCTCACCCGAGATAGTTATATGGGTGACTACAATGCTTAGGAGCTTGCAGTCTACGAATGAGTGGGGATCTGGGATTGTATTTCATCTTCTTCATGCATTAAACTGGTTATTCAATCTATTATTCCTAGGATTCATTTATCTGTTAATCCCATGCATGCATTCTAATAGATCTAAATTAAGAATTCATTCATCCATTCATAAACTAACTACTGACAGAAGGTAAATATGAAAGAAACATCACAGATAACACATGTTTTACCGTGGTTCACCCCCTCCTAGGCTATGACCACAAAGATCTGGCTTCTACACTATTTTATTTAGATTTCTACAAAATATGGTGTTGCCCGCACTACATCTCCCATTATACAATCATGGAAAGGTTTAATGACCTCTGTGAGGTGGACTAGATCACATCAAGCTCCTCAGCCTATCACCTAACCCTCAAAATCTGTCCTACTTGACTCTTCTACAGATCAACAACTTACAAAAATATCAGAACAATAATTGAACTAGTATTCGAGCAGAACTGAACCCAACCTCTCTCCCCAAACCCCAACCTAGACCTCCTAGGTTCTTATTTATACTACTTTACAGGCTTCTAGTTGTTACAATATTTACCAAAACCCTAACCCTAACATGGTTAGGTCTAACTGCTTGTGCACCTTGCATGTTGCTCCTCTTGCATGTTGATTTTCCTCGCACGTGTTGCTTTTACTACCAGTTGTTCTTCTCCAAAATTAGGCCTTTCCCTCCAAAATTGGATCTTTCCTCAAAATAGGCATGTGCCCAACAATGAGTATAGTGTCGTGGTTGAACTCCTAAGAGGCATTATTTCGCATGGCATCTTGTGTTTAGAATTTCACCTAAATTCTCAATTGGTGGTGTCACAACTAAAAAGTAAATACTATGTGTGATCCATTATTTCTTCAATGACTCCTATGGGTACGTCTTCTAGAACAACATTTTAACTATATTACCTATATTCACATTTTTAGAAGTGCAAATTTTGTATTTGATGCATATGCTAACCATGTACTAGATTGGAATTTTTCACATTTATAAAGTAAGAAACACACATATAAATGTTTATAAACACATTTCAAATATAAATAAAAGGGAAAAATGGTACGTATATATTATTAGTCATGTGTCCAATAATACAAAAAGATGGATGTCACATAACCAAATCAGGCTCCTAGCCCTGGAGTTTATAAATAGATCTATACAAAAAGGATCATAGATAATCTATGTTGAGGGGCCTTCCTCTGCATGTGTGTTTTTGTAACACACAACGACATTGGATAGATGGTGAAATAGACGTACCCATGCTCTTGGTACACCGATGAATTGTCGTTGCATCTGCTCCAACAGACCCTTGATCTACACCATGGGAATCTGTAGTGTCAAGAAGTCAAAGTTATGTTGGACATTATGTAGATTACGCTCTATTTGAGTTGCATCCATTCTTGGCTAAGCCTCAATGCGCCCCCTGTGTCAGTGGAGAGGGTGAAGGCACTCCACCGCGTAAAACATCTACAATCGATAGGCTTGGTGGAATGCAACAGACCCTGTATTCCTAGTGATAGTTTGAAGGATCACCTTTAGACTCAAATTCTCTATATTTTGAATCAGGATCTAACTCCTAATTTGTTGCATACCAAGTGTACATAATGTTTCTATATAGTCTTCAATGGTCATCCCAATCCCACCACAAGTTCAAAGATTTACCACATCTCCTCGGTGGGATAAATCAGTAATGAAGTATATGTATTCTAATTCAATGGCCAAAGATTGACCATATAACATGAAGGCACTGGTCTTCAGATCCAGTAGCCAACCAACAACTAAAATATTATTTTTTGTGCCCGCGTATTAGGGCACTCATAAAATTTCTTCAACCCACATGGTTGGAGAGAATCTAGGACCTCCGGATGATCTTCAAGATCTTGTTCAACCTCCTCATGCTCTCTTTCTCGCCACTCTATAACCACTTTGGCACCCTTGCATTCCATAAAAAATTTCATTAGTTTATTTTTCTCACATTTACAGTGATTCATGTGGTGTTCTTTGGTGATAGGCACATACACACACACTTTTTGTTAAGGGCCCCCACGTATATGATGGGATATATGCGAACCATCCCAAGTGTGGGAACATACAAGCCCATCTATATTTGAAATAAAAATGATAAATAATAAATGTAGAAAACTAAAACTATCTTGGATAGAATGGAAGAGGATTGATAACTTCTTTACCTCGTCCAGACGGAGATGAATTCTGACACTTGTAGCTCTAGTTATGGCCTTTGGAAGTTTGGAACCTTTTCAACTGAAAATTGCCTAATTTGGTAAAAATTTCAAATAAAGTGTTTTTGGTTCAATTTTTCCCTATTATATAAAATTTTAAACCCACTTTTCTATAGTTTTTTCCATGTTTAGTTATTTAAATACCTAATGGACCATATTTATTGAGCAGAATGACCATTTGAGTTGAGATTTTGCAGGGAGGGTGTTTATTATACTACTTTTCTTTTCCACTAGTCCATTTTTAATGACTCTTTCAGGTAATGTTTCAATCACTGGCATATATGTTAGGTTCATTATGCCTTGCAAATTTAGAATTATTAGTGACTCGTTATACATTTTCCTTAGGGTTGACCCCACTTATTGGTGACACCAATGTTTCCAGTCGATTTAAGTGTCGTAAGTTCGTGGTAGAGCCTACTGTCATAAGCACCCTAGTTAGCACATGTTTTTCATTTTGATCCCCATGATGAGTCTCGCCCTGACATTGTGTTGAAACCTCACCTTCTTATCAATATTATTCTAACTATTTTACCCGTGGGGCTCCCATACTTATGTGTTAAGTTGTACTTTTTTCTTAGCCATTTTCTTATGCATTCTCGTCACTTGCTAGCCTTGCACATTTTTTCATTTCACTTTGACACATGTACCCTAGGAGGAAACATTCCCCTGAGTGTCCATATCATGCACATGCTTTCCTTACATTGAGCATAGGTATGTTCCTTGCACTTGGAACTAGTTTGTTTTTCCATGACACTTGTTTCCTCCATGTATATTAGCATTCTTTTTATTCTTTTTCATGCTTTCATAATATAAAAAGAATAAAAATAAAATAAAAGCATGGGAATGAGTCTTCTACAACATTATTGGAAATAGTCGAGTCGTCTTTGAATAAAGCACACATTTTTTAGTCTAGTCTCAACAATTTGGGTTTAGTATGGCTTTAGGAAACTAATCTAGTTACATAGAGTTCATACTCCTCTGGGTGGTTATTCTTCTAGACACTATGTAAATTTTTTCATTGCCTCCTGCATCACAAACTTGTGTCAATATTCATCTTTAGTCCATGCTTCCTAATTCACATATTGTTTCATGTTTTTTTTCAGAGGAAGGTTTATCCTATGTCATCCATTCCACGGAATCATGTGACTTTGCAAGTCGACCTCTCCCTATGTCAAGTGAATCTCAGAATCAAGAGTATCTTTGTCCTCTATTTGTGTTGGTATGGAGGGTCCCCATTGAATTCCTATCAGAAGGTTAAGATCTTATCGACTACGACAAATTTCTTTGATAATTTGATGTAGAGTCAGACCCTGGGCCTATTTACATCATTGATAGGTGACCTTGTGCTCAGTAGGTGACATTCCATCATTGGTCCCTGACTTATTGGTTTCCCTTATGTTTGAAAGAAAGAACATTATTTTCACATTGGTATTTGTGGAGTACCTTGGATTCCATTTGTCCCTATTGTTGGTTTCCTCACCTTTTTCAACACCCTTCATTATTGGTTGTGATTCAAAGGGTCTTCTTCGTGTGCTATTTACATCTGGTGCACGCGAGATACATGTTTTGTGTTGGTCCTTTCAATCTTTCATCTGATTCCTTCCAAATATTTCGCCTTTTGCTACTCCTCATGTTGGATGATAGGGGATACCTTAATTCCCTCCATCCAACGGATCTCTTCCTATCGACTTCAACACATCTTACTATGGGACAGGGATCTAGAGTCCTTAGTAGTACCTTGGGGCTTGCAGTCATCCGTGGAAATTTCCCTTGCTATTGACAGTGGGAATACATCAATGACCCCTGATCGATACATTCTACCAGGTGTTCGACATCAGAACCTTTATTCACAATTTTGATATTATACTAGGTACCTTGACACCCATTATCATTATCGATGAGTTGTCTTTCATTTGTTAACAGCATACATCAATGACCGGTAATCAAATGGTGTCTCACTGTGTTCTACTTCAACTCCTCTATTCGCATAGTGTAGACTTGTACCATAGCAGTTGATTTGAAGACCTTGGGAACATAGTAGCATCACCCTCTTTATGCTACTACCCGAGTTGTGATTGGATAGTACCACTCCTCACATCGGTACTCATGAAGGATCAATTTTCCATCTTTTTACACCATATATCCTTCACTAATTATGAGACATAGATCCACTATGTATATCTTTCATGGTCATGATCATCGATTTATATATACAAATTTTACAGGGATCCGCATTGTACTTCATTGGCGGCCATGTTTATCATCACACCTAAGAATGGATATGCTCGCCTCATGGTTTGGGTATTCTAACTTATCTTTGTGTTTGGTTGTTGTCGTTAGATTGGATTTCGGTGACCTTCACCATGAGAAGCTACACTTTTGAAGACTTATAATGTACTTCAGCCATCATTTTCTCTTCTAACTTCATACAATAGGGGGCATATGTTATAGCATCAATTTCCACCCTTAAAGCATTGTCAAATTCATTATCTTAATATGTATCCTATTTACAAACTATTATTCCCCATACCTCCTTAAGACCTTCCAAAAAAAAGATTCCTGGAATATTTTTGCACCCTCATAGTTATGGTACTCGTGTACATGTTGGTCACCAAAGGGACAATCGCGTACATGTCAGAAAATTCTTAAAAAATACAATTATGCCTAATTAATGGTGAGTTATGGTTTTGGTTAGTTGCATGACTCATTTTACCCATACTCAACCGTCTCTAACCAACTAGAGACCGCATAAAAGGATCATGTGTCCAAGGATAAAGGAATGACAAGTAATGGTTCTTTTCACACAATAAGAAAACCTATGTTGGGATAACCCCACCAAATATATAAACACCTATACATCCTTGTTGTTGTTGGTTTGATCTGGAAACCCTTGTTTCCAACCCTATTTTCTGATCATAAACTTATTTTGCCAATAGTTTCCCCTTATATATTCTTTGGGTACATGGTTGATCTGAAGTCAATACCATCTCGTATAGTGGGAGCAAGGGTGGAGGAACCTAGGATCTCTTTCGACAGAGTAGTGTTGTGCATGTTAGGTATAAAGTTGTAACCCCCTTAACTGATGAATAAAAATAAATAAATAAAATCTTCAAAATATGTTGTGTTTGTAATGTTTTGATTGCAATCTTCTAACATTTATTTCGTAGATTACTAGTTATTGAGATTTTGTTGATATATTTCATTAGACTAATAGGTAGTTATTATTATAACTACCTCTCTTTATAGTCTTGAATCTTGTTGGCGTGGGCCATTTTGGGGAAAAGCGCAGTAATTAATGAAGGTAGTTAGGAAATTGGCCATAAAAGGAGCGCACGCCGAAAAATAGTGAAAAGCAATGCCAGAAAACCAGGAAACTCAAAGGAAGGACGAAAGATGTGGATCAACGAGGAAAACGGTTGGATTTTGGATCAATCATGATTAGGGAGTTAGAAAGTGGACAAACCTAATCCACCTATGGTTAGAGGGTTAGGATTTTGGTCATTTTTGTAACGGGTATTTTCCCCATTTTTTTAATATAAATAGATGGTAGTGAGATAGTAGAGGAAGCTAATGTTGAGATGATATTAGAGTCAGTTTTTTAGACATAGATATGCATTGTAATCGAGGGTAAGGTAGCAATTTGTGGAGCTTAGTGCGATCATTTCAGCCTCAAATGTAATGCACACAACTCTATAAACTTGATGAAGAATAATTAAAGAGAGAAGACAAAGAAATATTTGTGGACATAGCCCGGGGGGTGAACCACAGTAAATTTGTGTCTCTATGTGGAATGTTCTCTTATTTCTTATGATTGTTTATTTATGATGAATGGATGAATCTATTAATAGTAAAATGCAGTGCACAGTAAAATGACAGGATATTACTGCAGAGTAAAATCTAATGAATGTATCTGATTACTAAGGGGTACATATGATATTTAATGATGTGTTCATACCATAAAATAGTAGATATAATATGTTTTGAGGTACAAATAATTTCTATCATCCCCACAGTATCCTCCCTTCCATGGTTACATACATTTGGGTCCTGTAGTGACCCATAAGCCATCTCGGGTGAGATTGCTTTGTGCATTCTATGTACAGTGTTTTCTTCTGGTTTCCAAAAGGGTCGATGGTTTGCAGGGTTTTTTTGGAAACCTAAAGTAGAACCTAGGTCAACATAAGAAACGTCCAAAAAATGGTTTTTTTGTTAGCTAGAACCCAGAAGAACAAATTGGAAGGGACTTGTTGAGAAGAACAGTGAAGAGAATGAAGTATTAGAAGGGGATTTTCATGCCATGGAATCTACCTAAACCAAAGATCGAACGATGGTTGACAACAAAAGAGCTCGAATTTGCACAGAAAGACAATAGAAATCCTAAGTATACAATGCACCAATATTTGGAGAGGTACATATTTACTGATCTTCATGAGGAATTTTTCTGTGAATTTCCACATTTAATGCAGGAGTGGATACTGAGATTGAAGAACACTCACCAAACTAATTGAATGAGACTAGTATAATGGACTACTGAGAATATTCCGCAACTACAAAAATTCAACAACAAATTAATGCGCACGGTCGATTTCTAGCTAGACATCATTATTGTAGGATTCATTATTGAGTTCACATTTGATACAGAAAAATCATTTAGTATTGCATAGCATGTGTTTTTGAAGGGTCTAAGAGGAAGGTATATTATATCACTATACACGTCAATAAATATTTTACTGCGTGATAAAGGTGTGATGACAATGGATTTTGACAGATAAATAACTCTGCACGCATGGGGAGACTAGGGGAAACACTAAGGATGATATGAGATATGGAAAGGGATCTAGATAGAGGTAAGAAGAAGAAATAAATGGACCGCATTATTATCGATGAAGAATAGATCAAGGAAATAATGAACAAAGAGGGAACGACGCACAACAGAAGACCCTACCAATATAACATTAATAGGAAAAAGAGAGCAGTAGTTGAGAGGGAAGGCTTGGAAAGTGATGAAGAAGGGGTAGAGGATATTAGTGTTATGGAGAAGATTGAGGAAATCATGTGTTCCAAATATGACAGAAAAACTAGAGGTCAAGGGTCCGACATAGAAGAAGGAACTCCATTCCATATATGAATTAGTGTGGAACCCACAACCCCATGTGCAACTAAGACATCAGGAAAGAAAGAAGTTTTTAGACAACCAGAAATTACTGGCAGAAGGAGTCCAATAGGTCAAGGGACCAGTGGAAGTGCAAGTTTAGGTAGCAGTAGTCAGTTATCTACACCGCACAGAGGAAGTACCACAAATTTTACAATGGTAGGAGCAGATCCAATCATTCGGTTGCCATAATTTCATGGAGAAGGTTCGGAGGACCCAGATAAATGTATATTTATTTGTGAAAATATTTGGGAATCTAAACAGGTCATGGATGAAAACACGAAAGTATCTCGGCTTGCAATCACATTCAAAAACTACGCATTGGACTAGTTTATGAGTCTAGCAGTCAACAGTCCACAAGGAACACTAAAAATTGTCGCAGATGTGAAGAAGGCACTAATCAATGAGTTCCAACACCCAGGTTCAGAAGATCAATATATGAATGAGATGGTAGAAATCAACCAGAATCTAGGAGAGTTAGTTTGGGAAGTCGATCAAAAGTTCAAGTGATTGAAAGGTAAGTTGAAATATCCTATAACAAAAATGCAACATAGGCAACTATCCATAAATTCATTATTTCTACATTTTAAATATCCATTGAGGAAACAGAAGGTTCAGACTCAAGTTGAAGCTCTGCAAGCAGTCTTACAATTGGAAGAGAATCAATATAAGCATACAGATCTAGCTATAGAAGATTTGAGGGAAGATTTCAATAATCTGTCATTTAAGTTGAACCAAAACAAAGACAAGGAAAAGAGGGAAATTGTTTGTTTCACATTATGCGGGAAAGAAGGACACCAAAAAAATGAGTTCCCAACATTTTGCATAGTATTTGGGAGCAGTATTGTCGAATCCCTTACCCATAGGAATATTATGGTGTGAACTCTTTAAGACACCTAGACATGATCACTAGCATTGTCCACTAATGCAAAAATACCAAATAGTGCCTAAGAGTGTCGATTGAGATGAGAAGTCGACAGCATTCACCCGCATATCCCCTTCGTATTTTCCCCAAAATGGATTACTTCGGTGATTTTCCCCTCCTTTTTTTGCCAAAACATATTACTTCGGTGAGTCTCCTTCATGTTCTTGTCGAAACAGATTCCTTCGATGATTTTCCCCTCCTATTCTTTCCGAAACATATTACTTCGGTGAGTTTCCCTTCAGATTCTTGCATTTCTGCAAGTCTATAGGACTTGAGGATAAGGATTGTAGAACCATGGAGATTATAAAGGAAAGGACTTAAGATTCTTTTAAGATGCAGGTTGAACTAGTGGCATGTCCACATGCCCATCAATATAATAATTCCCAGTAGTTTGTAGAACCACCACAATACAATCAGGTACCACAATATAATACGCCACGTGTAGATAATCAAGGAAACAGAGGAGGATTTGGAAGAGGAGGACTTGGAAGAGGAGGATTTGGAAGAGGTAGAGGACCAGTAACCTGGCACAATTGTCATAAATATGGACATTATATAAGGGATTGTCCACAGCCACTAGCAACATGCGTGTACTATCGCACAGCAAATCATACTACAAAATATTGTCCTATACTTCTAACAAAAATGCAGGAAAAAATGAATCAAAATAACCAGAATGTTCAATGGATTGCCATTGAGACTAGAGATGATGGAAAAAAAATAATATAGTTACTCGAGGCAGAACCAAAACAGGGGCAGATGCAACAAATCAGGATCAAAACCAACACCAGTGGGTTAGAAAAAATACAACACCTCAACAACATTTTTATGCGTGCAAGGAAAAAGAAATATTCAAGCAGACCAGACAAGAAATTTTGTAGGAGAATATTACTTCTACTTCAAATGCATAGCCAAGATATGATGTGGCAGTATATGATATGCCTCATCAATATGATCATACCAACAGAGGGAAGCCTTCGGAAAAGGTAAGTAATATAAGAAACTTTATGGTGTCTTGCTTGAATTTATTGAATGATCAAACATCTATACAAGTATTACAAAGTTTGATAGAAAAATGCAATCCTAGAGAAGAGATACAAGTAGAACAAAATACAATAAATCATGTCCATAGGAAGACAAGAACATATAGAGAGTTCAGTCTGAATGAAAATATTGGAAACTTTAACATGGGTGACATCATATTAGATTTGGGATCTAAGGTAAATGTTCTTCCTAAGAAAACATGGGAATGCATGGGGGAACCTACACTGGGATATTCACCTATTCAGTTGAAACTAGAAAACCAACATAGAGTAATACCAATTGGTTGATTGAAAAGAATACCAGTGGATTTAGATGGTGTGTTCACTATGGAATATTTTGAGGTAATTGATATACTAGATAATAGTACACCTTCTCGATCATTGTTGGGACTAGATTGGGAATTTGACAATCAATCTATCATCAACTTGAAGACCGGAAAAATGATTTTTGAATCAGGAGAATATAGATTCATAGCACCATTAGATCCTTCAGAAGGTGGAAGATATGTTTAACCAGCGACATAAAAAATTGTCACGGAAAAGATAACTCAGTTATATAGAACTAACATGTGCGAGGAAGATTACATTAACCCAATAGCAGATGGAATGCTTAGTTGGAGAAGCATCAGTTCTTGTGCTTTAGATTATGACATAGAACTGGAGAATTGGAAACAACACTTACATGAGATATCTACCAGATGATGTGCAAGAATTCCATGCACACTATGATGGGTTGGAACAGAGATAAGAAAACCTCCAAGTTTTAATAGTCAGAATGATTTGGAAGAATTCTTAACAAAAATTGAGATAGAAGTCTTGGAAATTCAAAGGTTATTGGTTTTAAATATTTCCTTGAAAGAAACACACGTTGGTGGGGTACTCACAAAGAAAAGATCCATGATTGGTATCAATGCAAAAGATTATTGTGCATCAGATTTAGCACAGCAAAGGAGAATAAACATATGGAGAAATACGACGGAAGAGGACAACCCAGAGAACATGTAGATAGATTAATAACCCAATGGAGACTAGTACCACCATAGGAATGGCCACATCACTTCATCCATACATTAGAAGTATTACCAAGAAATTGGTATACAAAACCGGAACTGCACAGAGGAACTAGAAATTGGACATATTTACAGCAACAATTTGTAATCACATTTGCATTTGAAGATGAGAATCCAATGATGGATGCAATACTAAATTTGATAAAAGAAAGTATTTTTGAAGAACCTGAATTTGAAATTGTAACATCTTATCAGAATTAGAACCGACATATAGCCAGACATTTTTTACATTGTTACCACGTCACAGAAGATGACCTAGCAGAAGAAAATGTGTGTGATATTTAGATAACAGAAGTTGAATGGGAAAGATAAGTAGAAGGCCCACAGTTACAATCAGAATAATTTGTTGCACCACTGAATATAAGGAAGGTAAATATTGGAACATAAGAGAATTCAAATATTGCAAGTATTGGTGACTATTGGGACAACCAGATAGTGGAAAGAATAACAGAATTATTGCGTGAATATAGTGATCTATTTCTAGCAATGTTTTCATAAATAAAAGGGGTGGCAGAAGAACTTAGAGAAATGAAGATTCATTTGAGACCAAATGCCAAGCCAATAAAACAAAGACCATATAGGTTGAATCCACTATATAAACAGAAAGTGAAGGTAGAGATTGATAAAATGTTAGAGGTTGGTATAATAGAAGATGTTGAAGAATCAGAGTGGATTATCCCTATGGTAATTCAGGAGAAGAAGAAGGGGGGACTAAGGATCTGTGTAGACTTAAGGAAGTTGAATGATGCATGTCTACATGATCTCTTCTCTACTCCATTTATAGATGAGGTATTGGAAAATGTAGGAGGGAAAGAAGCATACTCATTTATTGATGGATTTTCAAGGTATCACCATATCAGAATATCACCAGAGGATCATCATAAGATTACATTTTCCACATAATGGGGGTCATATCAATACACAATGATTCCCCTTGGATTTAAAAATGCCCCTACTATTTTTTCAAGAGTAGTGATAGTTACATTTAAAGACTTTATACATAAATTTTTGGAGGTTTATCTAGATGATTAGGAAGTATTTAGCCTATTAAAGGATCATGTTGAAGTTTTAATATTAATTATAGACAAGTGTAGACAATGTCAAATTTCTTTGAACATTAAAAAATGCATATTCAATGCACCATTTGGAATTTTTCTAGGGCATGTGGTTTGTAAACAGGGTTTGTTGGTTGACCCTACAAAGATTTTTGTCATTGTTAATTTACCACCACCTAAGTTAGTGTGTCAATTAAGAGATATACTAGGCCATACAGGATACTATAGAAAGTTCATAAAGAGCTACTCACAGACTACTATTACCATAGAGAAATTGTTAAAGAAATATATCAAGTTTCAATGGAATGATGAGTGCCAACAAATTTTGGACATCTTAAAAGAGAAAAAGGTGACAACACCAATTCTGGTGTTTCCAGATTTCTCAAAAGAGTTCCATGTTCATGTGGATGCATCTTCAATAGCACTTGGAGCAGTACTAACACAGCCAAGAGAAGGTGACATATATCACCCAATAGCATTTGTAAGTAGGAAACTCTCAAAGTCAGAAAAGAATTATAATACAACAGAAAGATAAGGTTTGTCTATGGTATATGCAATACAAAATTTCAGACATTATTTATTAGGCCATCATTTTAAGATGTTCATAGATCACTCTGCATTCAAATACCTAGTCAACAAGCCCATGTTAGGGGGAGAATATGTAGATGGTTATTTTTATTTTAAGAGTTTGATTTGGAAGTAGTAGTGAAACCTAGAAGACTGAATGCAGGGCCAGATTGTCTGTCCAAGATAACTAATGGAGAGGAACCAAGCAGCTTGGAGGACAATTTTCCTGATGCACAACTCTTTTTAGTGCAGATTGTTGATGAATACTTTTTTGATATCATTGAATTTTTGAATACAGGATTTTCTCCAAAGGAATACACCACTGTGCAGAAGAAGAATTTGGTGGTTAGAGATGCAGATTACCAACTTATCATAGGACACTTGTATAAACTAGGAGAAGATAACATTCTAAGGAGATGTGTCGTGGAACATGAACATCCTATCATCTTAGCAGAAGCATGTGAAGGAATAGTTGGAGGACATTATGCAACAAGATTCATTGCATAGAAGATATTACGTGTGGGACTATGGTGGCCAACAATTTCTAAAGATGAAAAGGAGTATTTTCAGACTTGTGATGTTTTCCAAAGGCTATGAAAGTCATCTAGGAGGGATGAGATGCCCCTAAAACCTCAGATAACTCTTAAAGTGTTTGAAAAATGGGAAATTGACTTTGTAGGACCAATCAACCCACCAGCTAGAAGATCAGGAGCAAGGTACATCATTAAAGTGAGGAAATATTTAACCAGATGGGCTAAAGCAGTAGTAGTAAAAGATTGAAGCGCAAAAACTACAACGCACTTCCTTTTTGAACAAGTAATTACAATATTTGGATGCCCTAGAATTCTGTTGAGTGATCAGGGAACTCATTTTATCAATAATACCATTCAATCAATGACTGAAGAATTTGAGATATGCCATCATAAGATAACTCCATACCATCCTCAAGCTAATGGAACAATGGAAGCATTTAATAAAATATTGGAGAATGCCCTTACTAAAAATTTTAATGTAAATAGGGATGATTGGGATTTGAAGATACTAGCAGTATTATGGGCTTATAAAACCACATGCAAGAAACTCATAGGGTAGACACCTTTCAGATTGGTGTATAGTTAGGAAGCAATAGTCCCTTTAGAATATTCGATACCTAGTCTACGCATTGCATCCATTACAAACATGAAAAAAAGAGGTGTAGCTCAAGAAAAATTGTCTCAACTCATGGAATTAGAAGAAGACGGGATTATGGTTGGTTTCCACCAGGAAGTACAGAAAGCCAAAGACAACGATTGGCATGATAGACACATTAAGAAGAAAAACTTTAAATAAGGAGATCTGGTTCTTCTCTATGATAGAAAATACTTACAGCACCCAGGAAAATTCAGGATGCATTGGCTAGGGCCATATGAGATCAAATCTATCACAAAAGGAGGTGTTGTGCAGTTGCAGGATCTAGCAGGTAAAGAGATTAAAGGATTGGTTAATGGAAGTCGACTGAAACTATATAGGGACAAACGAACCAGTAACCCTTAGTAGTTGCAATGCATAAAATTACAATTGTACATAATGTATATAGTAGGCACTGAAAAGAAAATAAGAAAAGAAAAAATAAATAAATAAATGATAAAAATACAAAAAGATGGAGTAGATGGATAAGTGTTAAACATGCAGCGAGAGAGTACAACGCACAACAGATAGAATTTTTTATGGCACAACCTATAAAATAATAAAATGTGAACGGAAAGACTCATTGTGACTTTGTGTAAACGAGAGCTAAGGAAGAAAAGTTAGTGCGAGAAGGTGATTTCGACGTATCTAGTTATGATTCAGAGTGTTGGAGCATGCATTTTTAGCAATAAGTGAGGCAGATTGGGCCAAAGGGAACAATGCATGTCACAAATAAGGAATATTGGCGTGACAAAGGGAAAAGGAAGCAATGCACAGAAGGATTTGCAGAAATCCGACGCATATGTGGACAAACCTAGCCATGTTAGGGTTAAGGTTTTGGAGTCATATTGTAAGGGTTTTAACCTATATTTTAGTATAAATAGAAGAGGTATAAGGTAGACTAAGGTATCTAATATTGAAAGTATCAGCTTTGTGTGTGTCTTTGGAGAGTCATTTTTTAGTTTTGAGTCTTTGTCTTGTTGAGAGTTGTGGAGCTTGGATGGAGTTGATGTAATTGAGGGTCATGTCGCAAGATGTGGAGCTTGGTGTGACGATCGTCTGCCTCACTACAAACCACTATGCACTATTATGATGTAATTCATGCAGTGTTATTTTGATGAAGAAGAAGAAATCAAATAAGATCTTTGTGTACGTAGCCCCAAGGGGGTGAACCACAGTAAAACATTCTGTTGAAATGTGTCTAAATGTTTTGTTATTTCTGTAATTGTGGTTAAATGGTTAGATGAATGAATGGTTTTTATTACAGAGTGCACTAGAATATGTATGCAGAATGAATGAAATATTATATCTGATGAATGGTATAATAGAATGCATGTTAAATTAGTAATATAAGTAAGAATAACAACCCCCAATCTCTTCCATGACTGTAGACACCTGCGTCCTGCAGTAACCCATAAATCATCTCGAGTGAGAATGTGTTGTGCACTCTGTGCGTGGTGTAGCCTTATTGTTTACCAGAAGAGATGATGGTGAAAAGGGTTTTGTTGGAGAACTAAGGTAGAACATGGGTCAGCCCATACATCCAACAAATGGTTTTGTTGTCGATTGGAACTCATAAGGACAGCCTGGAAGGGGTTTGGTGAAGAAGATGCAGTAAGGGTTGTTCAGACCATGGAATCCTATGAAGCAAGAGATTGAAATATGGTTAGAGACAAAGCAATTGGATTTTTCACAGAAACACAATAAGGGATCTAGGTACACACAGCGTCAGTACCTGCAGAGGTATGCGTTTATTGATTTGCATGAAGCATATTTTTGTTACTTCCCAGAGTTATTACATGAATATTTATTGAGGTTGAAGGATACCCATCTGGCTAATCGGATCAGACTAGTAGAGTGGACTGCTGAAAATATTCCGCAGCTAGAAAGGGCTAATAATAAATTCACGCGTGCAGTGGATTTCTGGTTAGACAATATTACTACGGGGTTTATCACTGAGTTTGCAGTAGATAAAACGAAGTCATACACTACTGCAGAGCAGGATTTCTTGAAGGGACCTAGAGGGAGGTACATCAGGTCATTCTACATGTCGATTAAAATATTATTACATGATAAAGGCATGATGACCATGGAATCAAACAAATAGATCACTCTACATGCATGGGGGAGTTGGGGGAAGCTCTAAGGAAGATCTAAGAAATGGAGAAGGATCTGGAGAGTAGTTAAAAGGAGGAAGAAATGGACCCCATCATGATGGATGATGAACATAACAGGGAAATCATAAGGAAAGAAGGTGTGATGGGAATTGGACAACCCTGCCAGTATAGGATGAATAAAAATAAGAGGGAAGTAGTCAAGCGAGACGGCATGGAAAGCAATGAGGAAGAGGTAGAGGATCTCTGCGCCATGGGGTAGATTGAGGATATCTTGTGCGCCACATATGAGAGGAAAACCAGAGGTCTTGGGTCAGACGCAGAATAAAACTCTCTATTCCATATTCAAATTAGTGTGGAACCCATAACCCCATGTGTGACTGAGACATATGAAGAAGAAAAATCAGTTAACCAACAAGTGATTAGTGATAGAATGATTTTTACAAAACGTGGGTCCAATAGCAGAAGTGTAATTTCAGCAAGTAGAAATCAAGTATCTACACCGTGTGGAGGTGGTAGTTCAACAAATTTCAAAATGGCAGGACAAGATCCAACTATTAAGTTACCATAGTTTCGAGGGGATGGGTCAGACGATCCAGAAAATCATTTGTTTATATGTGAGAAGATATGGAAAGCAAAGAATATTATAGACAAGGATATAAAGGTTGTGCAGTTGGAGATCACATTCAGAGACCGCGCATTAAATTGGTACATGGGTTTGGCAACAAATAATCCAACAAGAGCACCTACAATTGCACCAGAGGTGAAGAGGCATTTAATCAATGAATTTCAGAAACCAAGTTGAGAAGACTAGTTTATGAATGAAATGATAGAGATTAAGAAGAAACCAGGAGAATCGGTTGAGGAAGTGGACCAGAAGTTCAAGAGGATAAAAGGTAATTTAAAGTACACTATTATTGATATGCAGCATAGACATTTCTTTGTTAATTCTTTGTTGTCACTTTTGAAGTATCCTTTGAGACAACAGAAATTCCAAAGTCGCGTTGAGGCTTTGTAGGCATCGTTCCAGCTAGATAAAAACTAGTACAAGCATACAAAACCAGTTGTGGAAGAGTTGAAGAAAGATCTGAAGAACTTAACATTCCAGTTGATTCAGAATAAAGGAAAGGGGAAAAGAGAAGATGTCTATTGTACAATGTGCAAGACAAAAGGCCATCACAAGAATGAGTGTCCATTATTTTCGCAGTATATTGGAGTGGGTATGCCAAAATCTTTAGATTTAGGAGGACCATTATGTGAGATTTTCAAAACACATGGGTATGATCCCTATCATTTCCCCCTGATGCAGAAACATCAAATAGTATCGAAGAGTACATTTTGTAACTTTTGTAAGTCAGTTGGTCAAGAAGAAAAGGATTGTAGAACCTTGGAGATGATGAAAGAAAGGATTGCAGATACATACAGGGTGCAGGTTGAACATGTAATAGGAAAACCCATGCAACAACCGCAGTATAACAACGTGAAACATACACAATATAATCCTGCGCAGCAGTTTGCAGCACAACCATAGTATAATGCACATCATTTTCAGGGGAAATAGTAGTATAATCTTGCACATCAGTGCACAGCACCACCGCAGTACAATAATGTGCAACCACAATATAACCAAGGACCTCAGTATAATACATCGTACAAAGATAATCAAGGAAATAGAGGAGGCCATGGAGTAAGAGGCTTTGGAGAAGGTTGAGGACCAGTTGTTTTTCATAATTGTCAAAAACCATGGTACTATGCAAGAGGCTACCCACATCCACCTATGACATGTATGTATTGTTGCGCAGTAGACCATGAAACATAACATTGTCCAACACTTTTGATAAAAATACAGGACAAGAGAAACTAGACCAATCAGAACGTGCAATGGATTGGGGTGTAAAACAGAAAAGAGGACAGGAAGAATATTAACATTTTTACTAAAGGAGGAGCTAATACAGGAGAATATGCAGCCAAGAAGGATCAGGACTAGTATCAGTGAGTAAGGAAGAACATCACGCCTGAACAGAAGTTTGATGCGCGCAAAGAAAAAGAAATATTCCAAGAGGCTAGGCAGGATATTCTGGAAAAAAATATTTCATCTACGTCAGGAAAAAATCCAGTAGATGAGGTACCGGTGTATGACATGCCTCCATTATTTGATCAGACGATAAAAGAGCAACCTTCAAAGAAATTAAGTAACTCAAGAAACTTTTTGGGATCATGTGTCAAATTGTTGAATGATAAAAATTGTTTACAAGTACTGCATAATTTGTTAGAAAAGTGTAATTATGGAGAAGAATGGGTAAAAAGAGTAAATCGTGTCCATAAGAAGAGACAAACAAGCAGGGAATTTAGATTGAATCCCAACATAGTAAATTTCAATATGAGGGATATCATACTAGACTTAGGATCTGAATCAATGTTTTGTTAAAGAAGACATGGGAAGTTATGGGAAAACCTCAACTGGGATATTCACCTATTCATTTGAAGTTGGGAAATCAGCACAGAGTGGTTCCAATTGGTAGGTTGAATGGGATTCTAGTAGATCTAGATGGTGTGCGCACCATGGAAGACTTTGAAGTCAATTATATAGTGGACAATACTTCTCCATATCCAGCTTTGTTGGGGTTGGATTGGGCTTTTCATAACCAGACTATTATCAACTTGAAGACAAGAAAGATGATCTTTGAATCAAGGGAATACAGAGTTATTGCGTCATTGGATCCCTCAGAAGGAGGAAGGTATGTGGAACCTAGGACAAAAAATATTATTACAGGTGTGAATCAGTTATACAGAACTACCATGTGTGAAGAGGGTTATATCAACCCAAATGTAGATGGCATGCTTAGTTGGAGGATTATTAGTTCTTGTGCTTGAGACTCTGACACAGGAATAGAAAATTGGCAACGACGAATATATGAATTATCTACTAGGAGATGCGCCATAACGACATGCACGTTGAGATGCATTGGTACAAAGGTAAGAGAACCTCTTACTTTCTATGGATTAAATGACTTAGAAGAATTTTTAATGAATTTTGAGGTAGAGGTTATAAAAAATTAGATATTATCAGCATTAGATATTTCTTTAAAATATACACCTACAAGATGGTGGGGTATACACAAGGAAAATATCAACAATTTGTTTGAGTTTAAAAGGTCACTGCACATCATATTCGATGCAAAACAAGAGCATAGATATGAGGAGAAATATGAGGGATTTGGACAACCTAGATAACATGTAGATAAGTGCATGGTTCAATGGATATTAGTACCCCTAGAAGAATGGCCACACCATTTTATTCACACACTAGAAGGAATTTCGAAGAACTAGTACACAGAACAGGAACAGTTCAGAGAAACTACGAACTGAGAAGAAATACAGCAGAATTTTATAGTCACATTTTCCTTTTAGCATGAAATTCCAGATATTGATACAGTGTTGAAGGTGGTAAGAGACAGAATATTTGAAGAACCAGAATTTGAAATAGTCCCAGTATATCAGAAAAAAAAAGACTACCAAACAATTATTACCATGTTATCATATCGCAAAAGAAGAAGATCCAACAAAAGATAACTCGTCCAATATATATATCCTATAAGTGGAAGGTGAAAGAGAAGTAGAAGGTCCCAATCTAGATTCATAAAATTATGTTGCACCATTAAATATCAATAAGGTAAACATTGGAACTGTAGAAAACCCAAATATGGCAAGTATTGGAGATTATTGGGATAATCAGACAATAGAAAGGATCATAGAATTACTGCGCGAATATAGTGACTTATTTCTAGCGACTTTCTTAGAGATGAAGAGATTAGCATGAGAGATAAGAGAGATGAAGATCCCTTTGAAGCCAGAAGAAATACCTATCAGACAGAGACCTTACAAATTGAATCCAATATACAAAGAGAAAGTGAAGACAAAAAATGACAAGAAGATGGTGTCATAGAACCTGTAGAAGAGTCATAATGGATCAGCCCTATGGTGGTGCAAGAAAAGAAGCAAGGATGGATCAAGATTTGTGTATATTTGAGAAAATTGAATGGTGCTTTCCTACATGATCATTTCCCTACCCCATTTACAGACAAAGTTTTGGATAATGTAGGGGGTCAAGAAGCTTATTCTTTTACAGATAGATTCTCGTGATATCATCAGATAAGGATTGCACCAGAAGATAGACACGAGAATACATTTTCTACAAAGTGGAGATAATTTCAATATACAGTTATGCCATTTGGATTGAAGAATGCACCAACCATTTTTTCAAGAGTAGTAGTAGCAGCCTTTAAGGACTTTATTCACAAGTTTTTAAAAGTTTACTTGGATGACTGGACAGTGTTCAATTTTTTTAAGGATCATGTTGAATTACTAAGGATAATGTTGGAAATATGCATATAGTTTCAGATATCATTGAACATCAAGAAGTGTATTTTTAATACACCCTCTTGGATTCTTTTAGGACATGTGGTGTGTAAGCAGGGTCTATTGGTCGATCCTACTAAAATTGTTTTCATAGTTAACTTTCCACCACCAAATTCAGTGCGCCAGTTGAAGAGTACATTAGGCCATACAAGATATTACAGGAAGTTCATAAGAAGATATGCACATATCACTACATCAATGGAGAAGTTGTTGAAGAAGGACACTAAGTATCAATGGAATGAGGAATTCCAGCAGAGTCTGGATATTTTGAATGAGAAGATGGTCACTGTGTCGATTTTAGTATTTCCATACTGGGAAAAATAATTTCATTTGCATGTGGATTCATCTGCAATAGAATTAGGAGCAGTATTAACCCAACCAGGAGAAGGTGATATAGATCACCTTATTACATTTGCAAGAAGAAAGTTATCAAAATCATAACAGAAATATAACACTACAAAAAGGGAAGGATTAGCTATGGTGTCTGCTTTGTAGAAATATAGACATTACTTGTTAGCACAACATTTCAAGATGTTTACATATCATTTATATTTGAGATACTTAGTCAATAATCCAATGTTGGGGTGAAGGATATGAAGATGGTTATTGTTATTCCAAGAATTTGATTTTGAAGTTTTGGTGAAGCCTGTAAGATTGAATGCAGGACCGGACCACTTATCCAGGACAACTAATGGAGAAGAACCTAGTAATTTGGAAGACAAATTTCCATATGCACAATTGTTTTCAGTATAGATAGTTGATGAGTATTTTTCTAACATTATTGAGTTTTTGAGTACAGGCTTTGCACGAAGAGAATTTACTACAATGCAGAAGAAAAATTTGGTGGTCAGAGTTGTAGACTATCAATTGATTGCAGGTCATTTATACAAACTTGGAGCAGACAACATCTTGAGGAGATGTGTGATGGAGCATGAAAGGCATATCATTTTAGCAGAGGCGCATGAACGGATTATGGGAGGACACTACGCAAGAAAAGGTATCACGCAGAAGATATTTCGTGCAGGATTATAGTGGCCAATAGTTCATAAGGATTCAAAGGAATATTGTCGGATGTGTGATGTCTATCAGAGAGTTGGGAAGCCATATAGGAGGGATGAGATTTCATTGAGACCTTAGGTTACTTTGCAAGTATTTGATAAGTGGGTAGTAGACTTTGTAGGTCTGATTAATCCACCATTTAGAAGATCAGGGGCCATATATATTATTATAGTGACAAAATACTTGACCAGATGGGATGAGGCAACACCAGTCAAGGATTACAGCGTGATTTTTATTTGAACATGTAGTGACAAGGTTTGGATGTCCAAGAATATTGATGAGTGATCACGGAACTCACTTTATTAACAATGCAATTGAGACAATGCTTGAATAGTTTAAGATACATCACCAGAAGAACACTCCTTATCACCCTCAAGCAAATGGAATAGTGGAAGAATTTAACAAGATTTTGGAGAATGCCTTGACAAATATTTGTAATGTGAACATAGACGATTGATATTTGAAGGTAGTAGCAGTACTTTGGGATTATAAGACTACTTGCAAGAATCTAACAGGGAAGACACCCTTTAGATTGGTGTATGGATAGGAAGCAGTGGTTCCCTTATATTATTTGATACAAAGTCTGTACATTGCAGCAATTACAGATATGACAAAAAGGGGTGCAGCGTAGGAAATATTGGCTCAACTTATGGAATTAGAAGAAGACAGAATCATAGCAAGTTTCCATCAGGATGTACATAAAGTAAAGGATTAAACATGGCATGACAGACACATTAAAAAGAAGAAGTTTAAGGAAGGATATATGGTTCTCCTCTATGACAGTACGTATTTGCAGCACCTAGGGAAGCTTAGAATGCATTGGATAGGCCCATATTAGATAAAGTATGTCATGGATGGAGGTATTGCACAGCTGCAAAATTTAGCAGGAAAGGAAGTTCAAGGACTAGTGAATGGTATTCGAATGAAATTGTATAGGGATAGTCGACCTACTAACCCTCAGTTGTTGCAGCGCAACAAATAGACTTGTACATGTTGTAAATAGTAGGAGATAAAAGAAGAAAAAGGAAGAAAAAACAAACAGAGGTAGTCAGAAGAATAAGTGATAGACAGATAGTTTATAATCACAGTGTGAAATAAACAAAAACCCAGTGTGACGAGAAAATGAAGTTACTACATGCATGACAACTATAAATGAAGGAAGTACCATTGCATCGGATATGTAACACAATATAAAATTACAGTGCACCGGAAAAATGAAACAGTCGAGAAATGAAAAAACCGGTCACCAGAAAAAGTAAGGCTTGAAATGAACATTTATGATAGTGGAGGAAGCATGCTTGGTAAGCTTTGGAACAATTATGACAGAGAATGAAGAATGTTTGACAAGATTTGAGAATTAATGAAAGTACTTTAGAAGCAAAATTAGGGTTCGACAAGACTCATTTTGAAGTTGAGCGAACACAGAGTTAAGCAGCAAGAAGTGAAATAACGCACAGGCGATCTAGTAGACAAACAGTGAAAATTCAGACACAAACCCATTTAGATTCCATCATGATGGTGTCACCCAAAGTCAGAGCACCGAGCCATGTGTCAAGAAGAACCCGCAGCAACAACAGGACACCACCGGAGATGGAAATGGAGGTCGAAAACCCTACACAGACAGAGGGAGTGGTGGATGTTGACACCATTCCTTCCCTAGAACCGGTGAGTCCCACCTTGGTTGAAGAGAAACCATAACAAATGTAGATCAATCCACCAAATACAACAGTCGAGCCAAATCTGGCGCAGGAAACAGTCCTACCCACAGTAGAAACAAACAAAGAGAGGATTGAGTCCGATGAGCCAAAGGCTCAACCTAGCACAACACAAACACACCAGGAAAAAATATCGGAGGAGAAAGTTACAGTGCAACAGAAGTCTGGCGGAGAGGAACAAAAGGAAGAGAACACATATCAGGAAGCAAGAACTTCCAGTACATCGTTAAATGGGAAAGGTAAATAGTAGGTCTAAAGATCCTCGCGCAAGTAGCCAGAGGTAACTATTTTGTTACTGCACGTACCAACAGGGGTAAAAGTTTTTGAAGACTTACTTGGATGCATAGACATATTGTGCTACTCAGATCACAATGTCAGGGATACAGATAATTTCCCACATTTCACGCATCAACTATACCTAGAAAGCAAAGGGGTCAACACGAAGGGATTTCCCATAATGGAACCAAAGTAGTGGATACAAGGTTTATACAACACACACATCATGAACCTATTGGAGATCCCACACTTTGGAAGGGGTAGGGAAGTAAACAATTGTGTCAAGAAATTACTGGAAGTCATGCATGGATGTATTTTGTGGTTGGATACACAAGTATCCATAGACATAGATCTAATAGCAGAGATAACAGGTCTTCCCACTAATGGTGAGACACATGTGCAATACCTTGAAGACAAGACCAAGGAGAAGGACTTGGAAGAAGAGATGAAACAAGAGTATGGTATAAAAAGAGGATCTAGGGGGATCATCATCAACAGGATTAGTGAACTAGCAAAAAGACTAGCTACAAAACTAATGACATGTAAACTACTTAGGAAGTGTCGCAAGGAGGAAGTTTCAGCAGGCATTATAACAACGGTCGCGCAGTGCGTGAAGGGAACTGTATTAATTTGGAGCATGTACTTATTAAACTTATTTTTAGATGATTGTAAGGACGCACAAGACATTGGGACAGAATTCCACTACTCGTGGCTTATCATCTTGATTGCATTCGTCGATTGGAAGCACCCCAAATACACCATGTTTCTTCATAGCACTGGAAGGCGTCACACAGCGCAGCTCAAATCATTATGGCACACCACTATTGCAAAGGAAAGATAAGTAAATACTAGCATCTTCAAGACATACCATGAAGAAATCCAGGAGAAGGTGGAAGAGACCTGGAGAATCCCACCAGAGGTAGTGGAACAGTACAAGAGGATAGTTAATTTTAAATCCTCGCGACATAATATGTGGATTTAGGAGAAAAGGGATCCAGAAAAGGAGTGGTTGCAGATGAGTTATTGTGCCATAGTCGAAGAATTCGAGTGGGTGATGAAATACTGGCAAGAACAATGGAAGATTTCAGTCGAGCAAGCAAAGGATAAGCATCTGACCAAGGACAAACAACCAGTAGAAGCATGTTCATCTGAAACAAAAAGTATCCCAAATCGCAATACAAGGAGCACGACATAGAGTAAGAAGCCAATAGGGGGAGCGCAACAGCGAAGAAGAATCCTATCCCCAAGCTAGACACACGGCAAAAGGACCATGCAATTGCTATTAATGGCTCAACACAGAAGAAGGACAACATCCCTATGCCGGAAGGACAAACAGGAGGGGGCATACCAGATACCCTTAGAACAACACAGCCAACACAATCAAGGCCACCAAAGTGACCAGTTTTACATACAGGTGGGGCACACAAGAATATGAAAGCGCACAACAAATTCCCAAAATACACCATAATTGAAGACGATGCAAAACTAGTCACGGAGAGAGTTCAAGACCGTGTCGTTGAAGAATATGAGGTAGAGAAGCAAAGGGAAAGGATCATGAAAGCATTGATAGAGGTCAAACATGTATTAGAGTAGATATGCATGACCAAGACCCAAAGTGAGGAGACGAGACAGTAGCAAACAATGTGGAGTGGGGAAGGAGTAGTGCATATCGCAGCATTGGCCAGTAAGAGATTTAATCTGACTCAATAAATTATGTGAATAGATGAGCACTTGGCGCAGAGACAAATTGAGTATTCGTAGAGAAATGGTATTCGCCAAGATACCAACAAAATCCTTATATAATCTGCAGATGAGTATAGCACAAGAAGTTCAGTCCAGGGCGATGATAGATGCAACAAACCTAGAGACAACCAAGGAAGCTAAGGAAGTCCTAGAGACTATTCTCACAGAGGTGTGACTGGAACACGAAGAAGAAAAATGTCACGCAGAAAGATTGAAGGAAAGACTTGAAGAATTCTTCCAGACAATTCCAAAGAGCGCATTATTAGGGGAAATCAACACAAAAGAGAAGCTACAGAAGATCACGCAAGCGATGGACAGGTATAAGCAAGAGATTAGAGAAATTATGGAGAAGATAACACCAACCACAAGCCAGAACTCAGAACAGAAAGACAACAACAATCTATAGACCAAACAGAGTAAATTGCACTAGGAGTTAAGGAGATACCAGAAATTTTTGAAAGGACTGCACAATTGTGGACAAACCTGGCATAGGATGAGAAGATCCAACAGTTGGAGCAAACAGAAGAAAATTTGAATGTTGCAGTTCAAGACCTAAAGAATAGGAAGAAGACAATGGAAATATCCCTAAGACTGAGGGTCGCTCAAGAGATGAAAAACCTATAGGAAGAGGTAAAGGCCGCACAAGAGGAAAAACAAGCACAATAGGATCAGTTGGATCCCCTACAAGAACAAGCAAAACAAATGATCACAGTGTTGGAAATAGAGAAAGCTAGAATTGAACAAGAGTACTTAGAAAGCACACAAGTGTTGAAGGAGAACGTTACAACGCGGGTCATGGAGACCCTCAAAAAGAAGAATGCATAGATGAAGGCAAAAGTAGATGAACTTAAAAAGAAGTTTCAAGAATTGCATAGATTAGTGCAGGAGGCACACACGGCCTAAGTGGCTCGGGACGAGCCATAGATTAATGTTGGGGGCCCATTGGAGAAGGAATTTTTTAGAGTAACTGCAATAAGTGAGGCAGATTTGGCCAAAGGAATAGTGTATGCCAAAAAACAAGGAAGACCATCATGACAAAGATAAAATGAAGCAGAGTGCAACATGATTTGCGAAAATCTGACGCATATGTGGACAAACCTAGCCATGTTAGAGTTAGGGTTTTGGAGTCATATTGTAAGGATTGAAACCCATTTTTTAATATAAATAAAAGAGGTATAAGGTAGACTAAGGTATCTAAGCTTGAAAGTATCATCTTTGTGTGTGTCTTTGGAGAGTCATTTTTTAGTTTTGAGTCTTTGTATTGATGAGAGTTGCGGAGCTCGGATGGATTTGATGTACCTAAGGATCAGATCGCAAGTTGTGGAGCTTGGTGTGATGTTGGTCCACCTCACTACACACCACTATGAAATATTATGATGTAAGTGTGCAACGTTATTTTGATGAAGAAGAAGAAATAAAAGAAGATCTTTGTGGATGTAGCCCTGGGGGGATGAACCATGGTAAAACAATGTGGTGCAATGTGTCTGAATGTTTTTTTATTTATGCAATTATGGTTAAATGGTTAGATGAATTAATGGTTTTTATTACAACACGCACTAGAATATGTATGCAGAATGAATGAAATATTAGATCTGGTGAATGGTATAATAGAATGCATGTTAAAGTAGTAATAAAAATAAGAAGAACAATCCCCCATAATTTCCATGGATGCAGACAAATGCATCATGCAATCACCTATAAACCATATCGGGTGAGACTACGTTGTGCATTATTGGCGTGGTGTAGCCTTCTGGTTTACCAGAAATACCGATGGTGAAAATGGTTTTGTTGGAAAAATAAGGTAGAACCCAGGTCAACCCATACATCCAACACAGAGAAACCCATCCAAATTTATAAAAATGGTGCCACCAAATATTGGAGCTCCTAGTCGGGTCAAAAGGAAAACATGAAGTGCCATGAGGTCTCCATAGGACACAACAGCAGACGGGGGAACTCAATTCATCCTGAAGGAGTGGTGGACGCAGACACCATTCCTTCCCCAGTAAGCTAGTCATTTAGTCCGACGATTGTAGAGGAGCAGGAACAACAAATTTCGACGACAGAGGAAATGGATATCGACCTACGGGGTGAAACACAAAACCCTATCACAGAGAAAAACCCCGTGTAGAAAATTGAATTAGGCACAACACAACCACAGGTACATCCGAATGAAGAAGATGATGAATGCACAGATCTTGATGAAGTACATCACCGTGTAGCAGAGCCAGCGCAACAGACAGAGGAACAAGTGTAGGTTGAGGACATTACAAACCAACAAAAATCAAACACTAAAGAAGATGAGGAAGAAAATCCAGTTGAAGTGACAAGGCCATCAACAGGAAAGAAGAAGACTAGGGAAGAACATGTTGTGCCAAGAACACCGAGCAAGCAGCAGGAACTAACATTGTCACTGTCACAAATACATGAAGGAGTCAAAGTAGTTGGTGACATGTTAGGGTCTGTTAACAAACTAAAGTATGTTGATCATGATCTGGCAGATAGAGGAAAGTTTCCTGATTTTGCACAGCAAGTGCATATGCAGAGTAAAAGAAAGGGTCGATCAAGGGATCCCATTTTGGAGCCAAAACAGTGGATTGCAGGACTATATAACACAAAAATCATGAACCTGTTGGAGATTCCTCACTTTGAGAAAGGAAAAGATGTAAATGCATGTGTCAAAAAACTATTGGCACTAGTACATGGAGGCATCTTATGGATGGATAGGTATGTATCCATAGTTGTGGACTTAATTGCAAAAATCACAGGATTACCAACAAATGGAGAAAAACCAGAGCAATACATGGATGACAAAACTAAAGAAAAATCCCTGGTAGATGAGATAAAGAGTAAATATGGGACTAACAGAGGGTCCGGGGGAATGGTTATTAGAAATATAACTGAACCAACAACTAAGTTTGCGAGAAAAGTGATGGAATGTAAACTATTGATAAAATGTCGCAAGGAGGAAGCCTCTTCATGAGTAATAGCAGCAGTCGCACAGTGCACAAAGGGGAGTCTACTTAGTTGGGATCCATATATACTAAATTTGTTTCTAGAGGATTGCAAGGATGCATGTGATCTAGGATCAAAATTTCATTATTCATGGTTAATTATATTGATAGCACTAATTGGGGAGAACCGAAATATAGTGGATTTTACCAAAGTATAGGGAAATGTCGTGCAACAAAATATACCAAATTATGGCATACTTCAGATCCGAAGAAAAGGAAGGAGAATTCCAACATTTTTTCCATGTTGTATGATGAGATGCAGGAGCAACTGGAAAACACATGGAGAATACCGCCAAAAGTAGTGAGGGAGAACCAAGGAATATCTAACTTTCAATCATCAAGACACAACATGTGGATCCAAGCTAAGAGGGATCCTAAGAAGGAATGGCTACAATTGAGATATTGTCATAGAGGAAGAACTATATTGAGTCATAAAGGATTGGCCTGAAGAATGGAAGGTGCCTGTAATCCTAAAGAAAATACCAAAATCTAAATAGTATGTAGAGGTTGGCCCTTCATGGCAGTCAACCATCCCAACAGCAAATACAAGGAAATAAATAGAGCGAGCAAAAGAAACAAGGGGTAGTACAACCATTAAAAATCCAAGGTAGAAAAACGTTATCCCCGAGGCTTCAGCTCAAGAAAAGGAGCGTGCAATAGAACCAAATAGAGGAGCGTAGAAATATACCAATACTCCTATGTTGGAGGAAACAAGAGGTGGAAGTCTCTCATATATGGATATACCAGTTACAATTGCGCAGACAGAGACACTGCCAATGAAAAGAACAGTCTTGCAGGCAATAGGCTAGCGTAAGAAAATGAAGGCACACAAGGAAGTTCCTCGACTCACTTACAGAGGACGATGCAAAGTTAGTAGTAGAGAAAGTCCAGGATCGCACTATGGAAGCGTGGTATGATGTTGAGAAGCAGAGGGAGGAGATAGTCAATAAATTGACAGAGGTCAAGGATGCACTGGAACAATTGCAACTTACTACAACACAGCAAAAAGAGTAAGTGCAACAACAACAAACTTTTCAAGAAAGAACAGTTCCAGAAAATGAGACAGTACAGATCATATCTATGGGGAATGAAAATTTCCATATCACCTAGGGCATGTTGCAGATAGATGAAGCTACAGCATAGAAGCCACTGAAGTACATAGATTATTTATACTTGGCACTGCCCAAGGTTCCAACTAAGGCATTGTATAAACTTCAGATAAGTGTCACACAAGAAATTTAATCAAGGGCTCGTGTAGATGCTACAAGTTTACAGTTGGCCAACGAAGTAAGATAGACATTGGAGATGACACTTAACCAGGTGCAGTTTGAGAGGGAAGAAATAAAGAAGTAGACTGAAATAATAGAGCAACAAGTGGAAGAGTATTCAAAACTATTATTGACAGTGCACAAAGAGAGAATGTACCCACAGAGGGTAAAATTGAGAAAATAACACATGCTATGGAGGCTTATAGAGCCCACATTGCAAAGTTGATGGGCCTCTTAGTACCTACTACTCCACCCTGTTATCGCTCAGTTTGTAGTCTAGGTCAGGTAGCTTAAAAGTAAAGGTCAAACTGGCGTAACAAGAACTTCCCCACCCACTGTCACCTCGATGGGGGGCTCTTTCTATTTAGGGTGGCTAATCCCAAGGGAGACGTCCCTAGCAATCTGTGGTTTTGAAAGGGAAAGGGTTTAAAGGATCAAGGTAAGTTCTTCCCTTTCACAGATTATCGCCAAGAAGATAGTCAAAATGAAGGTATTCCACAAAATAGGCACCTGCTTGCGAGACAAGGAAATAATAAAACTAAAATGTGCAACAGTGGTTAGTACTTCATAAACTAATGACTATCTTTATTTTATATATATGAGCACTTATAGCAGTAATTATTGACGAAGTCAATGATTGCAAAAAATGACTATGGCTTGTAATATTACTTCTCAATAACACTGGAAATGATATAGCATCAATATAGATAATCAACCCTTGAATCAACACAATGCTTTAGATATCATTAAATGCTCACATACAATAGATTTGTTGCATCACTATACTAAGGGTGACGTCAACCTAGTCCTAGGGTTAGTTTGATAGGCAAAGAGGTGGACGTTTTGCAAATTATCCAATGACAACAATCAACACTTCAATGTCTATTGCTAGATGACTAAGCCACAACGTTTTATATCAAGCAAGAGCCAAAAAGAGGCATGAAGTCATCATCAAATTAGGGTTAGTGAGACGTTAGGGTTAGTTAGGGTTTCAAATTTAAGAAGTTTGAAAAGGTTTTTTTAACACAATAGACTCAACATTGGATAATTAGACTAGTGCCTTAGGGTATAATGGAGTCAAGGAGCAAGGCTAAAGTCTCGGGAGAATCTAAATTCAAGGACAAGAAGGTTAAGCTTTCTAGTGTTGCAATGGCAGGGCCACAAAGTCAAAACCCTAAGGGGAGGAGGCTCATTCCGGTGTTGCTTAAGCAAGGCCTCATGCTCCTCCCTCTTTCCTTAAAAAATCCTTGGCAAAACGGCTAGCTTCAAAACACAA
>ML778034.1:2118438-2133064 GCA_009831015.1 Picea engelmannii
CTTCACATCTCAGCTTTGAATTAAGCCACGTCTTACATATGTGCATTACATGCTTATGGATTTTATATTTTAGATGTTAAGTCTCCGCATGCTCAATTCGTTTCATTTGATGGTATAAGGCATTCACACTCACGTATCTATCTAGCAAAGTATACACGCTTCATCTTTTACTTGCAATTTCTAATGTGAATGGTTTACGGTTAATGGTTTAACATATTTCAATCTTTCATATGGAATGATGATGTGATGTTGGTATAATCTTGTTCTTATTTTACTTTACATTTTGACATGTTATTGATGGTTAATTGACACACTGCAAGCATTCGTTTTACACACATTTTGCTCACGGCCATACGCTAAAAAGATAAAATTCGAAGGTCTAAAACTTGTTAAAAATACACCCAACACACCTAAAGACCCACCCGCGGGTCCTAATAACCTTTAGTAACATTTTAGGGGTCTCAAACATCTTCCTCCACCATCTAAAACGGGTTTGAGGGACAGTCCGGCGGTAGTGGCGGGGGACCGTCCCGTGGTTTCGTTGGGGAGATCCCGCGACAGGACTACCTCTTACTAGGTGCGGGCTGACCTCGGAAGCTAGGGTAGGGACTCGTAGCCCTACTATCTTGAGCACCGGGCAGCTATTTGGGGGAGGAAGAAGTTTGAAGCACACACCTAGTTAGGGGGAAGGGTAATTAAAATCTATAAAATCTTTAAAAAAGTACAACACTTAGTTGCATAGATCACATGTGTATGTTTGGGGGGTTTTAGATGTATGCATAGGCAAACAGACTTGTGGAATATCATATTGTTTATCTGTCTCTGTTGCAACTCGATGTTTGTATCCTTCCTGTTTACATGAGCATTTCAGTTTTATATTGAATATCATATTAATCTGCTCACTGTGGTGTGGATCAAGTGAGTGATTGAGTATCCCACTTGGGGAGGCAACACTTCATTTGATCCTTAAGTGCTTGTGTGATTGGTTGCCAGTGAAGGCAGTCCAAATGGAGTAAGTGCCATTTGGGGCATGCTTGGCTCATATGTGTAAATTGTTTATATTTTGTATATCTGCTTACATTGGTGTATCTTTGTATCTATCTTGTATATCTGTACTTCTGATTTGTATATCTTTGTATCTAATTTGTAATTGATGTAGTCTGTTGTAACCTTAGAATTATTTGGTATAACTGTTGTTTGTGGTTTGGGGTAGTTTAGTTTGATTTAATTGTAATACTTTGTTGTAATAAACCACCCTCAAGCTTTAGTCGACCCCATTGCCCAACTATAGGCACTAGTCTTAGCTGACTTAGGAAAAGGGCTGACTCTCAGAATAGATTAGATCTGCACTTTGCATTGCTGCGTGTCATTATAGGCTAGTTTTCCCCCTTTGGCCTGTAACAAATTAAAACTAACTCCTAGAACATTAACTTAAAATTAACTTAGTAACTAGGGACTTCCCCCCTTGGCTTCCCTAGGAGTAAGCCTAGAAGGAAGAAGTTCCAGTCAAGGTGACAGTGTGGGCTGGAACTTAGACATTGTGTCTTCGAGGGCACACTAAGTGAGTTGGACTTAGATCACGTCTACAAGTGTGCATTAGGACGGCAACAGTACCATTTGAATAGTTTTTAGTGTATTATGATTAGACCCATTTTATCTAAGTTATATGGAAGTATTTTGAAAAAGAAGATAAGCATATGGGTAGAAAGCTACGGAAAAATAGCTAAAAGTCAAACTGGTTTCAGAAGTTATCATTCCACTGTGAACCACCTTATTACACTTAGGATCACTGGAGAGGAGTATCACAACAATAAAACCAATCTCCTTTGTTGTTTCACTGACTTTAGGAAAGCTTTTGACACTGTGCCTAGGACAAACCTTTGGAATAGGTTAGAAAGCTAAAAATTCCCTTCGCGCTGAGAGTTGCTACGGTAAGGTTGTATGAGAACGTTATTGCCAGGTTTAGGAGCACTAAGAGTTGGTCAGAAAAAATCAACTGCAATATAGGAGTCAAGCAAGGTTGTCCCCTTTTCCATGTTAGTGTTTCTTTACTTATAGAGCAGTAGTGTTCTTTTACTTCTTTGGCATTAACTTGTGCATCATATACTGAGCAATATCACCATAAACAAAGACAAAAAGAACACAAGAGAATTATCTTGGGAAAAACCCAACAACCTTTCTTAGATAGATTTCGTTCACAAAGAAAGTCCAAAACAGATAAACCCTAGCTCAAAGGCTAGTGCAACCAAAAACACCATCGCAGCTGCAACAACAGCTTTATACCAAGATGACGCAGCTCCTTAAGGAGTAGCATATAAGTGAGAGAGTACCAAAAGACTGAACAAGAATAAATTGAATAGTTGTAGCGACTGCGTCACCTTCTCCAAACTTGCGCCTTGCTTCTGGGTGGATGAGAGAGAGTGAGTGAGTGAACAAATGAGCCAATACATTCTCTATTTATAGTTTTCCTGGCCACTAGACTAGGCCAACTTCTTCTCTAGAAAGGTGCCACTTCATTATTCTAATTCTTCTGGGCCGACTTCTCTTCTATGGTGTTTCAACCTCTATCCAATGGATCTCTTGATTCTGGAATCTTCTCCGCATCTAAGAAAGGTAATCTAGGAGGGAAAGATCCTCCCGCAACTACCAAACATCAACACTCCCTCTTAGCTAGGGAGGTATCTTTCACAATGTCTTCATCTAGTAATCCACTAACTACTTTGCAATCAGCTGGTAGCACACAGCGACTACAATGCCATCAGTAGCTCAAATCGTCTGTCACAGTCTCTGCAATCAAGTAGCACTCAACTACTCCCAATGTGAACTGGTAGTCTACATGGCAATCAGCTAGTAGCATACAGCTACTATAATGCCATCCAGTAGAATATGACTGTGTTGATCCATGGTAGTACACAACTACTATCCGATGGTACACGACCACTCCAAGTAGCACACAACTACTATCCATAGACACAATGTCTCTCTCCTGCAATCCACTGATCGCTACACATGCTACCACCATGCAGTCCAACAATCTCTATGATTATGCAACAATCAACTAGTAGCACACAGCTAATACACTGCCATCGGCCATAGTCAGAATCCAAATGACTATGCAACAATCAGCTAGTAACACACAACTACTACAATGCCATTAGCCATAGTCATTCGTATGACTATGCAGCAATCATCTAGTAACACACAGCTACTACAATGCCATCAACCATAGTCATATCTATGATTATGCAGCGATCAGCTAGTAACACACGATTACTACAATCTGCCATTAGCTATAATCATAGTTGATGTCTCTATAACTATGTAGCAATCAGCTAGTAGCACATAGCTACTACAATATGCCATCAGCCATAGTTATAGTCTCATCCAATAGCACGACTCTACTCCCATAGTCCTCATGACTATGCGTGTGATGTTTCTTCTCTCATCAGGTCTGGCATTAACCCCTCAATCACATGACTGATCTAGGGAACCCTTGGCCAGAGGGGTTAGTCGGCGTGAGAAGAAACAACACACCTCCCTCTCAACGAGAGTGGATATTCTGCATCAAGCCTATCTCTGGAGCACCTCGAGTCTTTTTCACTCCTAGTCAAATCAACATGACTAATAGGAGAAAGATAGTGCCTAGTCCATTCACCACTAGCCAAATCAACATGGCTAATCCTGTGAGTGAATGTATCATTCTCCCTTGGTCAAATCAGCATGACCAATTTGGGAGAATGTTTACCCGATGCTACTCATCTGTCCATCACCTTGGACACAATCTGCTCATCTGTGGATGTCTACTGGAACTTCATTGCTCCCTTTTGCATCATGTCTTGGATGAAGTCCTGAAAGAAACTTCCGAAGCCAAATTGCCTCATGGCTTTTCACGCTAGTTGCGATATACTCTGCCTCTGATGTACTGAGTGCCACAGATGTCTGTTTCCTACTCAGCCATGAGATCATACATGATCCCAAACTGAAACAACATCCAGAAGTACTCTTCCGATCCACTGCACTCCCTACGCAGTCAGAGTCTTTATATTCTTGCAACTTCGCATCTCCATCTGAGGCATATCACAATCCATATCCAATCATACCACACAGGTACCTCAGTATATGTTTTGTTGCCATCCGATGTACATGTCTAGGTTCAACCATGTACTGACTCAAGGCATTCAATGCAAAGCATATGTCCGGCCTGGTGTTAACCAGGTACATCAAGGATCCAATCAATGGTTTGTACATCGTGGAATCCACCAAATCTGAAGATGAAGCACTCAAGAGCTTTAGATTTATCGTCATACGTGTGACCATGGAATTGCAGTCCATCATCCCGAATCTCTATAGGATCTCAACAAAATATTTTCCTTGGCTAAGGAAAATCTCATCTGATCTCCCCCACACCTCCAATCCCAAGAAGTAATGCATTAGACCTAGATCCTTCATCTCGAACTCTGAAGCGAGTTGCCTCTTGCACCCAACTATGAGCTTCTCATCTCCTGTCAAAAACAAGTCATCCACATATAGGATCAATGGGCAACCATCCCCAAGCTCATCAAATAATTGTATGATCTAACATATTATGTCCTAGGTGCCTGTTTAGGCCCGTACAAAGCCTTCTTCAATCTGCAAACATGAGACTCCTTCTCATGTATCTTGTGGCTGCTCTAAGTACACTTCTTCTGGCTACTGCAGCAGGTGTCTCATCATAATATTCTCCCTCTTGCTAGGAGAATCCTCAGACCACAAATCTCGCTTTGTAATTCTCTTATCCAACCATCTGCAACACGCTTGATCTTGTAGATCAACTTGGAAGTCACCACCAACTTCCCTTCTGGTCTCGAAACCAAGGCAAAATCCATATCCCAGTCCTTCTGACTGGCTTCCTCCTCTGTCACTGAAACAAGGGAATCCTCCCAGGAGGTCTCATATCTCCTCAAAGCCTATGAAGCTTCAATCTAGCCTTCTCAACTCATGGCACCTGTCTGTCAATCTTGGAAGACGTCTCTCTCTCCCATCTGAATCTGAGGAGGAATACTTTATGAATGAAAGTCTCTAAGCCACTGACTCTCTCTGAGATCAGGCTCACTCTGAGTCTGCATGCTCCCACTAAAGCTTGACTCCCTCTAAGTCTATATGATCTCCGGAGCCACCTGCTTCGGCTACATCTTGTTGACTTCCTCTGAAGTTTGATCTCTTATGGACTGTACTAGGAGGTTGCTCCTCCCCACTAGATCCTGAGGACTGACTCCCTCTGAACTCTGGCTCCTGCTAAGTTGGAACTTGGTGGGGCCGCCTGCCTCACCAATGGTGGAGCCATTTGTTTCTCTTCATGATATGACTCATCAAAACCATATATCTGTATCTCCTTTGCATCCTGCAAAGTATCATGAGAACATGTTGGTCTCTCCCTGGTCGTTGCATCTTTTCTAGGTAGGCCCTTTTGGCTCTACTAACTCTTCCTAATGATCTGAAGAGAGATCAACTAAACTAGAGATATATGTACGGTCATCTTCGAAGCCTTTTGCTCCTTACAATCAATCTCCATATATGATACTCTTGTATCCTGTAAGAGTACCCTTCTTGCCAGAAGGTTCATGGATGTGTACGATCATGTACACAACTCTATGTTTGGATAGTTTGCTCCATGTCTCAGCTAGAGACCATCTAAACAATTTCCTGCTACAACCGTCATCATAGCTCCTTCTCAGAGCTATCACCTCTGACTTGCCCGAAACAAGAGACAAGAACAACATCTCCATGGTAACTTCATGGAATGTTCAGTAACCAAGAACATTTCCTAGAGGAGTTCAAATTCATCTTACAGATAAGTGCATCATTAATACTAAACAATGAGCATTTACTTAATGGTAATCATACCAAGAATATTCAAGTGTACCTAGCAATAGCAATAATGGAACTCTAAAGACTGCTATTCTAGGTAATATACTTACTTAAGCTACAACAATATAAGATATCAAACTTGATATGCAAACCTAGAGTCTAGTTGTTGTCTTTCTTGAGTTGTCTTCTATTGTTTCTCTTACTCCATGGTCATGTGCTTGGAAGCACTACTGGCTAGAAAACAAATTCTTCATCCTTTGACTTCTGCTCTTCAGTATCTGTTGTATGTGCATGGCGCTTCTTCTTTCCCTTTTCACGTTTGAGAGGACATTGTGCGGCATAATGTCCCATTTCCTTGCAGTTGTAGCATCTGATCTTTGACGCATCCTTCATGTGACGTGGCTTCTTAGACTTCCCTGGGTTGCCTTCTTCCCTTTCATTCCTCTTCTTCACTTGGGCAGCAAGGGCTTGATTTTCTTCATCATTTGTTTTATGTGTCTTGGATATCAACCTGGATTCCTCTTGGGTGCAGTCTGCCCATAGCTTGTCGAATTTGGGCAATCTTCTTCTGGTGCAAATCCCTTGAACAAATGGGTCCCAAGAGAAGGGAAATCCATTTAGTGTGGTAGTCACAAGTTCAGCGTCTTCTACAGGATCTCCAATGGCTTCTAACTAGTCCTTGATCTGTCAGATCCTCACAAAATAGTTGGCTATTGTTTCTGACTTGTTCATTGTCACGTTTACGAGTTGATGCCTTAAAGTGAGCTTTCGACTGATATTCTTACTTTCGTAGAGTCTGGTTAGGGCATCAAACATCTCCTTCGGTGTCTTCAGTTTTGATACATTAGGTATCAAATGATCCTTTATTGAATCTATCAAGATCCTCTTGGCCTTGACCTCATTCTTTCTGAACTTCGCTTTTGCTTCTTCATCTTCAAGTTCTGGAAGAGTTTTCATTACATAATCCAATAGATCATTCTCTTCTAGAATGAGGAGAACTTTGTGCTTCCAGGATCTAAATTTATCTTCTCCATCCAATCTATCTTCAACTCTCATGTTGGTTGACATTTTCACTAGTAGAAACCTTAGTTCTGAAAAACTTTGATTTTCTTCAAACTTCACCAAACTGAAGTCTGAGGGTTTCAGGGGGTGCGCTAGGGTAGGGCGCACTTCTCTATGTAAAGAAAAGTCCCAACGCCTTTGGGTTTAGTGCTCAACAATCTTGACAATTACTGTGCAATGGCAGTGTGGAGTGGGCCCATAACCTGTTAGTGTTTCTTTACTTATAGAGCAGTAGTGTTCTTTTACTTCTTTAGCATTAACTCGTTTATCATATACTAAGTAATACCACCATAAAAAGAGACAAAAAGAACACGAGAATTATCCTAGGAAACCCCCAAATGGGGGAAAAACCCAGCAACCTTTCTTAGATAGATTTTGTTTACAAACCAAGTCCAAAACAGATAAACCCTAGCTCAAAGGCCAGTGCAACCAAAAACACCACCACAGCTGCAGCAACATCTCCATACCAAGATGGCACACCTCCTTAAGGAGTAGCACATAAGAGAGAGTACCAAAAGACTGAACAAGAATAAACTGAACAATTGCAGCTACTACGTCACCTTCTCCAAACTTGTGCCTTGCTTCTGGGTGGATGAGAGAGAATGAGTGACTGAACAAATGAGCCAAGGCATCCTTTATTTATAGTCTTCTTGGACACTACACTGGGCCGACTTATTCTTTGGAAAGGTGCCACTTCATTATTCTAATTCTTCTGGGCCAACTTCTCTTCTAGGGTGTTTCAACATCTATCCAATCGATCTCTTGCTTTCAGAATCCTCTCTGCATCTAAGAAAGGTCATCTAGGAGGGAAAGATCCTCCCGCAGCTACCAAACATCAACATCCCCTACCCTTTTTGGCATTTACATTGACAAGTTAGAAGATTGTTTGGAATCCGCAGGTTGTGTTGACCCAACTCTTGCTAGTATAGTAATCATCCTTCTTCTCTATGCCGATGATATTGTTCTTATGGCAAGGAATCCCTATGACCTTAGTAAGCAGCTTAGAATCCTCAAGGACTTTTTCTCTAGTACAAATATGATTGTGAACACTGACAAAACGAAGATTACGATCATTAAATCCAACAAGAGCACCTACCATAATTCGGTATATGACAATAATATCTTGGAGGAAGTGTCTTCATACAAGTATCTTGGAATTGATATTCATCACAAGCTCAATTTGAACTATAGCATTGAGAAAAGCATAAATGGAGGGTGGAAAGCTTATTATGGGCTTGAAAAGAATTGTAAATTAGCACATCTTTGGCTATGGGATAAGAAAAAACTCCTCTTTGAGATTCTTGTCACTCATGTTATCTTATATGGATGTGAAGTTTGGGGATGCAGTATCTCTTGAGAATCTTGGAGAAAGATAGAGCAGATCCAAAAAAATTCTATCACCTATAATCTCAAAATTAAGGGCAATACACCCTATCCTATCCTCCTCATCGAAGTGAGTCTTTCCCCCATTGAAAGCACGGCTATGATTAGGTACTTAATGTACAAGAACAAGATAAACAAAATGAATAACAAGATGCTCCCCAAAATTGCTTCAAACTCTAGCCAAAATCACCAACGGCTCAAGCGAGGATGGCATAATGATGCCATGTCTTGACTAAATGATTGGGGAATAAAAGAAGTTATTATGTAAAATATCGATGATAATAAAAATATTGTACAAGCTAAATTTAAGGAGAATCTATGGTGCGATAAAGAATTAGAGGATAAGAGAAAATTAAAATATCATAAGGAGATGGTTAACCCTAACCTTGAAGATCAAAAGTATCTCTCTATCTTGACTAACGTAAAGAAGATAATCAATATTGCTAAAATAAGAACTAATTCTCATGAGCTGCAAAGCGAAATTGGGAATTGGGCAATCCCTAAAACACCACGGCAAGAAAGAATCCATCACCTTTGTGACACCAAGAGGGTTGAAGATGAAAAGCAGTTTCTGTGTATACCCAAATTAGTTCCCAATTTCCAAATATTTGTCACAATACCAACCTTCTAAGTCATCAAAACTTTAATGATCTTGGAACGCTTCTCTTAATGTTTTTCAAGCATCGAAATAACATTTTAAAGAAATCCAAGTAATCTCTTGCTTTTCTTAAGGTCTGATAGACCAATTCTGGTCTCAGTGGACATTAACCATCATCATCACTATCTTTTAAGTTATCAAAGTTTAACTCTTATTAATATGTGATATTTTTTAAGCGTTGAATTCTGCATTGTTTTATGCTGGCCCCTAGTTATTTCTAAGTCCTTTTCACACTGGATAGTTTGAACTAATCCACTATATCCATATAAGTAAAAAACTAATATCACTCATTTCGGCACCATCAGATTCAAGTTGCATATGTTTGATCTAATAGTTAGTGTCCTTTTAAACTTGTGTCCCACCGGCAATCACATGACCACGTATTCTTTCTTGTAGGAAAGTTTTTAGTGGGAATACAGTTGAAGCTTTTATGAACAAGAATCGTGGCCTTGTATAGGTCAAAAATACAAGTACTCACATTCTAGTTGAACATTGATAAGAGCAGTGTCAGTATATATTTTACCAGCCAGCATGTGCAAGAAGAATTGCTAACAGAACTTTTTTCATCAGATCTATAGGTACCGATATTCTATTTCTGGAACAAATGATGATAATAACTATATAAAAAGCATACTTAAAGGAACGCTTACATGTAAAATCATATAAAACCGGAGTCCAAAGATGAGACAGGAACTTTCTCTTTGACTATAAATTCTGTTCACATTTACATAACATATGTACTCGCCAATAAAAACAATGTAGAAATTGCACACTAAATCAAGAAAAGCTTCCAGATTATTTTTTCTTTTTTTCTTCTTTAGGCTTTTCAAGGACAACAGGCGCTGCTGGAATACTAAACCACCATTCCCTTAGTCTTCTTGTCATACGCTCAGTACTAGGTCTCCGTAAAGGCATTTGTCTTGTAAATGTCTCGAGAAAGACTAAAAGGACACCAATCTTCAAAGGCAGGCAGGCTACAATTATTGCTAGAAGAATAAGAACGAAAGCTGCCCGCTCAGTTGCCTGCTAATCACAAAACAGTAATCTAATAATTAGAAAAGATACAGAAAGGGTAATAATGAGATAACTTATAAATAAAATCTGTCCATAAAACTCGGTGAAAAATAATGGACTAAGAGAAAAACTAGATTGATAAATTAATTCGTACAAGACCTGAGGAAAAGCAGCGAGCAGAAGTGCACGAAACTTCAGAAGAACAATATTCCCAGCCTGAACAAGTTCTTCTACTTGAGAAACTGCATGTTGCAGAGTCAGTAATTGCTCTACAGTATTCTGCCCTGGAGGAGCTGTGACCCTAACCTCATTAATTGGCTTTGCTTGATTAAAATGCCTAGAACATAGCATGAAAACTGCTATGAATAGGATAAAGCACGGTAATGCATAGCCAAGCCAGTTCCTGTATATGATCAACAGATTTCAAAGTCCTTTCAGAAACATTAAACAGAGCAAAAATGTCATCACTCTATTTAACAATATTCATCTACCTCCACCATTATCTACATAGAAATCCTAGTTTATCCAGGGATTACAAACAGAATGCTTACTAATCCTATATATTTGACTCGAACCATTCTAAATAAATTTTGCTGGAGAACCCACTTCAAAAACAACATTTTTTAACCACATAAGTAGTTCAGATTAGGATCTTCAAAAGAAAACTGCATTTATCATGCTGGAAACTAGAAAACTCATACTCTAACCATTGCTTGGAGAAAAACAAGGACTTTATTTTCAGATGCAATTTTTCTAGAAGACATCGACATTAAAAAGATGTGCACTTTTACAAGAAAATTATTAACAAAATTTCTTACCCTCCTCTATAAATTAGCACGCAAAAGCACAAGACGACAAAGGATTGATCACATTAAATTTGTGAATAATTCAAGAATTGTGCCCCAGCAGTTTACTGAGAAATTAAGATACCAAGAGCTACAACTTTAAAGCGAATTGAATGCAAAGATCAAATAAATCCAAGAACTAGAAAAAATGAAAGGTATTTGTTGTGAAATAAAGTTTTCAGAGATAAAATTAGATAAGGGGGAGTACAAATCAAAACTAAGAACCCTGTAGAAAGACTGCACATCCTAAAACCGAAAAAGGTACTAATGTCATTGGTCCCTTGGAATCTAACTTTCTAAGGTTCCCTATTCACACCTCAATGGTTTACTCATATGTGCAAGCAAGTTATTAAATGCAGAAAAGAGAAACCGTGATCCAAGGAGGAGTTAGAGATCGACAAAGTCCATGACTGGGGGAGTTGAACTAAGGAAAAGTTCAGAGATCGATTAAGTCCATCACTGGAGGAATCAACCAAGTCCATGACTGGAGAAGTTGCACTAGAGAGAAGTTCAGAGATCAACTAAGTCCATCACTGAAGGATTCATGCCAGAGAATTCAAACTAACTGGAGGAGTCATGCCAGAGAGAAATTCAAACGAAGTCCATCACTAGAGGAGTTGCACAAGAGATTGTCCAAGTATGAGCACATAGATTTGGTCCTTGTATCAAAGGTACAGAATTGCACAGAAACATCCGCGTGGAATGCACACTGCAGAGGACAACTTTGGCAGGGGTCAAAGTGAAAAAATTGGCATTGCATCATGGGCGCACAACTATCTCAGTTGCACAAATAGTCATGCAGTTCCAACATTATGACCTGGTCATGCAATTCCAAAGTTCAATCGCACTTATAGATTGCTGCACTACCCTCATGCGCCTTTGTCGTAGGATGTAAACACAGCCCAACTCAGTGTAAGCACACTAGTGCAGATGGACAACTCAGCAGCTGTTGCATGCAAAAGCCCAATGGTCAGGACAGATTGTCTTCTTCCCCATGTCTATTCATCTTCCCAAAAATAGTGTACACACACAATTTAGGAATGAGAATTGATTCATATTCCCTAAGATTGTAAGTGGGTTGGTTGTAGATCATTGATAGCGAATTGATTGTTGTGTTGTAAGTTTCTGTTGTTCGTATCTCGTTGTATAGTTTTCTCTTACTAATGAACATTCTGAGTCGAATCGCTGCCCAATTTAACGTGCCAATGAATGTGTTTTAATGATGTATGTACAAGTTTATTTCTTGTCTAGGTTACCTTCATTATTTGTCAAACCATAATTTGTTAAAAACTATGATGTAAGTTGAACTCACCTCAGTTGTTGTGGTTGCCTTGACTCCACTAGTGCACTCCCATTTGGATCTAAATGATATCAAAGCATCACCTTTCACATGTAGTTGTTGTAATGTATACATAGCTTATGGTAAAGAGACTCTCAGATAAAAGGAGAAATGAAGGTCAATTTGCAATTTACCTACAATCACGCATCCTGAACCCTTCTCCTTGGATTGAGCAGCATGGATTATGTAGAGGGTGCATCCTTGGCAAGCATGCCAAGGTTGTTTTCCCAAGCAGCAAGCATAGGTCTAAGGAGATTCTAGACCTAATGCATTCAGATGTTTGTGGACTGATGTAAGTAGCATCAATTTCAGGAAGCATGTACTATAAAAGAAACATAGTACATCCTTCAGTATTGAGCAGCATGGAGTATGCAGAGGGTGCACGCTTGGCAAGCACGTCAAGGCTGCTTTCCCAAGCAACAAACATAGGTCTAAGGAGATTCTAGACCTAGTGCATTAGGATGTTTGTGGACTGACATCAGTAGCATCAATTCCAAGAAGCATGTATTGTTTTTCCTTCATTGATGACTTCTCTCACAAAACTTGGATCTACTTCCTAAAGACCAAGGATGAAGTCTTTAGCAGGTTTCAGGTGTTCAAAGCTCTAGTTGAAAACCAGAGAGGGAAGAAGATCAAAGTCTTGGGATCGGACAATGGGGGTGAGTATACCTCCAAGTTGTTCGAGGGTTTCTGCAAGGAGGTAGGAATCAAGAGGGAGATGACTGTTCTGTACAACCCACAATAGAATGCAGTTGTAGAGCGGGAAAATAGATCCATCATAGGGATTGTTATGGCTATGATTCATGACCAGGATTTGCCAATGTTTCTTTGGCCAAAGACATGGAACACAACAATCTAGATCCAGAACCGGTATCCTCACATGATCTTGGACGACAAGGCGCCAAAGGAGGCATTCACTAGTGTAAAGCTAGAGGTAAGTCATTTATGCATCTTTGGCTATTCAATTTATATCCATGTATGGTTAGAAAACATGACTAAGTTGGAACCCTCCAACAAGAAGGGTTTATTTGTAGGTTACAGTGAGACTTCAAAGGCCTACAAGATCTATATTCCAAAGCAAAGGAAGACAATAGTAAGCAGGGATATAAATTTTGAGGAAGACTTTGCATTCAAGAAGTCCCATGAGCCTATTCTAGTGATAGAGGATGAGGAGCTAGAAGCTTTGAAGGTTGAGCCAAGGTCACCAATGACTTCCAAAGCAGTACAGTAGCCTTTAGGGGAAGAGGAGATAGTATCCCCTTCCACTTTTGTCAGGAGACCTTGATGGTTCACTCAAACATTGAGGGATGATCAGGAGTATGTTCAGGCTCCTAGGGGCACTTTTAGGGAGAGAAGACCTTCGAAGAAGTTTCCAGACTACATCGCATTGATAAATAGCGTCATAGATTCCGAGCCTTCCATATTTCAAGAGGCAATAGACCAACAGGTCTGGCGGGATGCCATGGCTCTACAACTTACAAGATCAAGCATGCAATAGATGGCAACATTAAGAAGTTCAGGGCGAGGTTTGTGGCAAGAGGGTTCTCCCAAAAAGAGAGTGGACTATGAGGAGACATTTTCTCCAGTCATCGGCTACACTTCCATTAAAGAAGTTATGTCCTTGTTTCATTTATAGGATGGAGGATACATCAAATGGATGTGAAGACAACTTTCCCTAACGGGATCATTGAGGAAGTGTACATAGAGCAACCCCAGGGCTTTGAGGTAAATGGGAAAGAGTCTCATGTTTGCAAGCTTAAAAAATCCTTGTATGGACTCAAGAAAGCATTGAGAGCATGGTATTCCAAGACATGGATATTTGCAGGGCATGGGCCTCACCAAAAGCGAAGTAGATCCTAACTTATATTATATATTTGTTGGATCTAATGTACTTGTATTGGTATTGTATGTACATTGTAAATGACTTGTTTCTTACAGGTGTAGAGAAACTCATTACAGGATGCAAAGTAGACATGGCAGTTGATCTTGAGATGAAAGACATCGGCATGATGCATTACTTCTTGGGTTTGGAGGTTGGTTGGAACAAAATGGGCTTGAGTGAATGAGATCTGTTGAAGAGGCATCAAAATGTTAGATTTTAGGGTAAAATGCAGATAGAGGTCACTTTTTAATTTCAATGCTAAACCATCTTAGATCAGGTACATAAACAGAGCTATATAGAAAGATAGATCTAAGGCATACATTAGCAACAGAAAAAATAGAGTCCAGGAAATAAATCAGATCTTAACAGTAGTACTTTAATCCAAGATCAGAAAACCACTGATCTATAAGATGAACACATTTCAGATCATAGACTGTGTTAGCAGCTCTCTAAAAGGTACCAGCAGATTTATACACTCAGCAAATCTATAACAGAAAATTTACAACAGTTCTGGGACTATATTCATACAGTATACATTATAGATCTAAACTCCACTCATTCAATAGAACAGTCTTATAGAAAACTCTGATCTGAAA
>ML778034.1:2134473-2151804 GCA_009831015.1 Picea engelmannii
AAATGCTTGGTCCCAGACCAAGACTCTCATGCCCCAGGCATGGTTACCCTGGTTACAAACCAGGGGCCCTAGAGATATCTAGGGTCTTCAAATGCTTGGTCCCAGACCAAGACTCCCATGCCCCACGCATGGTTACCCTGGATCCAATCCAGGGGCCCTAGACATTTGTCTAGGGTCTTTATCAAATGGGTCCCAGACCACATACCCCAGAAGTGCACTGGGGGCCCTAGATCTTGTCTAGGGTCTTAGTCATCCTCCAGGAGAATGGCTCTCGCTGCTGCATGTAAATTTAACACAAAAGAATGCCGGATCGGATGACAAGACGGTGAGAGAATGAGAATCTAAAAGGAGATGTTGAGACCATGGAATCCAACAAAGGCAAAGATAGAAAGCTGGTTGAAAACAAAGGAGCTGGAGTTTGCGCACAAAGATAACAGAAATCCGAAGTTGACAACGTGCAAATATCTGGACAAGTATGTATTCAGCGACTTGCATGAAGTATTTTTCTATGATTTCCCGCATGTGTTGCAGGAGTGGATAAAAAGGTTGAAAGACAACCATCCTACAAATCAGATCAGACAGCTAGAGTGGAATACTGTAGATCGCGCAATTACAACGAGTTGATAATAAGTTTACACGGGCAGTAGATTTCTGGTTAGACAGCATTGTTGCAGGATTTATCACAAAATTTGCAGTAGATACAACGAAGTCTTATAGTGTAGCAGAACAAGAATTCTTGAAGGGACCTCAAGGTAGGTACATCAAATCGTTATATACTTCTATTAAGATATTACTATATAACAAAGGAGTAATGACAATGGAGTCAGAAAGCTAAACTTCTTTGTGTGCATGGGAGAAGGGGGGAAGCACCGATAGGAGAAGGACAAATGGAGGGAGAAAGGGATAAAGGAAAGGAGGAGGCCTTTGACCCAATCATGATGGACGAAGACCAAATCAAGCAGATCATGGCAACAGCTGGAAGAACGCGCAGTGGAGTACCCTACCAATATAAGATGAACACCAAGAAAAGAGTCGTAGCCACAAGAGAGGGCTTGGCAAGTGATGAAGAAGAGGTAGAGGATCTCTGGGCTGTGGAGCAAATTGAGGAAATCATGTGCACGACATATGAGAGGAAGGCCAGAGGTCCAAGTGTGGGAATAGAAGGCAGCACTCCTATCCATATCAGTGTCAGTGTGGAACCCATAAACCCATGTACGACTCATACACCAGGAAGAACACCACCATTTAGACAACCAAATTTTGGGAGAAGGAAGACAGCAGGAAGTACATCTACACAAGGAACAACAACTGGGGGAGCCAGTTCAAGACGCATTAGTCAAGTATCTACACCGACACCGCGCTACACTACGCGAAGGTAGTAGTTTAGCATTTAGGATGGCAGGACATGATCCCACCATCAGGTTACCAGAACTCAAAGGAGAAGCGTCAAAGGACCCGAAAAAGCATTTGTTTAATTGTGAAAAGACCTGGGAAGCGAAACAGATCACAAATGAGGACACTAAAATTGCGCAGTTAGCTATCACGCTAAGAGATCACGCACTAGATTGGTACATGAGTTTAGCTGCAAACAGTCTGCCAGGGACAACCAAAACGATTGGAGATATCAAAAAGTTACTGATAAATGAATTCCAGAAGCCTAGTTCAGAGGATCAATACATGAATGAGATGATAGAGATCAGACAGAAACCAGGAGAATCTGTATGGGAGATTGACCAAAGATTCAAACGATTAAAGGGAAAGCTAAAATATGTCATGACAGATATGCAACATAGGCACTTGTTCGTCAATTCATTGCTACCACACTTGAAATACCCTTTGCGCCAGCAGAAGTTCCAGACACAGGCAAAGGCTCTACAGGCAGCCCTACAACTGGAAGAGAACCAATATCAGAAGACAGATCCAACCATAGAGGAGCTGAAGGAGGATCTGAATAACTTAACATTCCAGCTAAACCAAAACAAAGGTAAGGACAAAAGATAAGTCGTTTGGTGTACCACATGTAGGACAGAAGGACACCAGAAGAACGAATGTCCAACATTCGCGCAGTACATGGCAACAGGAATGTCAAACCCGCTGCCAACAAGAGGACTATGGTGTGAGATCTGTAAGAAACAAGGGCATGATCGATATCACTGCCCAATGATGCAGAAGTACCAGACCATACCTAAGAGCTCATATTACAACTTTTGCAAGTCAGTAGTCCATGATGACAAAGATTGCAGGACCATGGACCTGATGAGAGAAAGAACATCAGATGCTTACAAGGTGTAGGCAGAAATGATGATCGAGCAAGTTGCACCACAGTTTAACCAAGTACCAGCCCCGTATAACATTGTGCAGCAGCAGTATAACACTGCGCAGCCGCAGTACAATAACGCACAGCCACACTATAATCCCGCGCAGTATAACCAGGAGCCTCAGTACAATGCACCACGAGGAGATCGCGTTGGCTACAGAGGTGGAGGAAGAGCAAGAGGAGGCTTTAGAAGAGGTAGAGGACCAGTGGTATGCCACAACTGTCAACAACCAGGACACTACAGAAGAGAATGTCCAATTCCACCTACGACGTGTATGTATTGTCGCACATCAGATCACGACGCAGAAGAATGCCCTATGCTATTGGGGAAGATCCAGGAAAAGAGAAATCAGAACAATCAAAATGTTTAGTGGATTTCGACAGAAGCAAGGGATGAAGGAAGAAACATCAACATAATTATGCGGGGAAGAGCACAGACAGGAAACGACGCAGTAAGACAAGATCCAACACAACACCAATGGGTGAAGAAGAATGTTGAACCAAAGAAGCAGTTTGTTGCGCAGAACGAAAAGGAGATATTCAAGCAAGCCAAACAAGAATTCGTGAAGCTAGACATTGCATCGACATCAACTGCGCAACATACCCAGGAAGTACCAGCGTACGAGATGCCTCCATCGTTGGATCACACCAAAGAAGCAGAGCCCCTGGGACAAGTAAGTACGATTAAAGCCTTTTTGCAATCTTGTGTTAAACTACTAAACGATCCATCATCTGTTAAAGTATTACAAAATATGCTAGAAAGATGTACCATAGAGGCAGAAGGAAAGCTAGAACAGAGAACAGTCAATCATTTACATACAAGGAGGAGAACAAGCAGAGAATTCAGACTGAACGCTAACATTGGAGATTTCAACATGGGGGATATTATACTGCATCTAGGATCCGAAGTAAATGTATTACTCAAGAAGATATGACAATATATGGGAGAGCCCACATTAGGATATTCACCTGTTCCGCTGAAACTAGCAAATCAACACAAAGTTCTCCCAATTGGAAGACTAAAAGGGGTGACAGTAGATTTGGATGGAGTGCGCACTAAAGCCGACTTTTAAGTAATAGAGATAGTGGATGGCACAACACCTTATCCAACATTGCTTGGCTTGGATTGGGCGTTTGACAATCAGGCCATAATCAACTTAAAGACAAGGAATATGACATTTGAGTCAAGAGAATACAGATTCATTGCACCATTGGATCCATCAAAAGGAGAAAGGTTTGTAGAACCTACTTGCTTGGACAAGGAGGAAATTAACCAGTTGTACAGAACAACCGTGCAAGAAGAAGATTATGTGAACCCAACTGTAGATGGAGTACTCAGTTGGAGAAGCATCACCTCATGTACGTCACACTCAGATACGAGCTTAGAAAACTGGCAGCAGAGGTTACATGAAGTCTCCACAAGAAGATGCGCAAGAATAGACCGCACAGTAAGATGGGTAGATACGAAGATAAGAGAACCTCCCAGCTTCCATGGGGTGAACGACTTAGAAGCAATCTTAACACGATACGAAGATAAAGTGTTAGAAAATCAAAGGCTCTTAGCACTGGATATAGCACTCAAGGCAACACCTGCAAGATGGTGGGGTGCGCACAAAGGAATAGTCAAGGACTGGTACCAATGTAAGCGGTTACTGCGCATCAGGTTTGCACAGAACAGGGAAGCAACCAATTGCAGAAATATGATGGACAGGGGGCACCAGCAGAACACTTGGAGAAGTGCAGAACGGATGTCAAGTTGCTGCATCAAAGCATGAAATTCCAGAACATGCTCAACAGGGCTGTCATTCTCACCTTCATAAAATCTTAGCAGCAGATCTTGCCATTCATCAATTTGAGGCATAGGATGAGGATAACCAGTTGTGGCTGAGAAATTGAGTGGGGCAAACCTCCTGGCCAGGATAGCCTCCATAGTCATTTAATTTGTCTCAAACCAGTGGAATTGCCAATAGATTTTCGAACAATGGAGTCACCATGGTGAAAGATGAGCAATCAGAACAATGTGTCCAGCTTCAGACCACCATCTAAAACTGGATCTCTTTGTTGTCGTTCTCCCAAGGAAGATATCTTCACTTATGTCCCTGGCAACGACGCCATTAATGTTAGCACTGAGAGTCACCCTTAGACTGCTAGAGGATAAGCCCAATACCCATCAAAATGTAAATGGATTAAAATGGTTTGAGTAGGTGGATCAGCTAGACTTTAAAGAAAGGAAAAGACAACAGATATCACTACAGATCAGTGATGGACCATTGGGCTATGGAGTCATAAACAGTCTGCTCAATGAAGGCATTTAAGCTGCCTATCAGACAAAAGATTTATATAATGATGAAGAGAAGAATAAGAGAATAACATAAAGACGAATTTTCGCTAAGCAGAGATCCTCTCTACGAAGAGAATTTAGATGTGTCTTGAACAGTAAACAATGATAGATAGTCAAGCTTACATCAGATCCTCTACCGCATCAGGAATCTATCAATCAAAGTCAAATTTTAATCCTTAAAATCAGCGATTACATTCAAACAAGATAAAGAATAGAACAGAGAACATAGAAGACAAATCTGATGAAACGGTTCATATGAGTCTTCAATAACAATATAATTTACAGCTACATGCCCCTCCGGCTTACAAACTGGAATATACAGTCATAAACATTTCTCAAAACCTCCTCCGGTCTTGGGCCGAACCCCCCTCCTTTACATTTCATTCATCTGATGTATTTTTAATCAAAACAGTGGCCATGTCTTGCTGCTTGGGTGCCTCCTTTCTAGTGTCGTGTGTCTTCTCTTGTCTGTCATGTTCCTTCTGTCAGAAGGAAACTCTGATCAGTATGGGTGTGCAGGAGAAACTGCCCTCTGTGGTACTTCGCACTAACAGCTTTCTGTCTCCTCGGCCAGACCCTCCATGCTTCCATTTAAGGGGGTAGTCGATTGTTCAACCATCGGTCCTTCCTTCATTAACTGATTTCTCCTTGGGATTAGGACGAGGCCTTACGCCTAGTTTGTCGCCACACATTGCTCTTGGATTGGACCCTACATCATTACGTGATTGGGGAAGTTGCCAAGGGCGGTTTGGGTCCACACCGCTTCGACCCCTGCAATTCACCACCAACTGCCACGTACCTCTTTCGCTATACCATGCTTTCGATTGTGGGACCGCTCTAGAATTTTATCATTCGAGCATGTTTCGTCCCCACAATGAAGTTTGGTCATTGATCTGTGCTGTCACAGCTACTGATGGATGAGCGCCATGTGTTTTCGGCACTTCAGCACTTCGGGCTTCGAGAGTTTGGATGGAAATCTCTCGAAGTAACTTTCTCCCGGTTGACGTGGCAGCCTCTCGTTACTTTAGGACTTCGGCTCTTCGGGACTTCGGGATGTTTGGATGGAAATCTCCCGAAGTAACTTTCTCTCGGTTGACATGGCAGCCTCTCGTCACTTCGGGACTTCGGGACTTGGGAGCTTTTGAATGTGGGCATGAATATCTCCCGAAGTACTTTCTCTCGATTGACATGGCAGCCTCTCATTACTTCGGGACTTCGACACTTCTGCTTGGTCATTAATCTTTGCGCGACTTTCAAACTCTAAATGCCCAAGAGCTATTAATCTGAACTGCACATGGGATTTCTGCCGTTGAAAAATTGAACCTGTTTTCTTTCTTATATTTCAAGCCCAAAAAAGACTACTCTGAATGCTGCATTTTGCTCATAGTTTTTCCCTGCACATACAACATACTTGATCGGCCTGACTTTATCAACCAGAAGAGGAAAAACTTATAGGAAGGTATGCAGGAAAGAGAGAGACTCGGCAGAGGTGTAGACCTAGGTTTTAACAATAACTACATATGACCCATGAACACTTTATGTGCTAACACAAGGCAGGCTTTCGAGGAATGTTTTAAAAGTTGGAATCGGACTTGGATCAAAATCGACCGATGACTTGTCATGTCCCCTCCCCTTTGACCCACCGGAGGCGGGACATAATGGCTTAGGGGGCTCCCCGTAGGCCATAGTCCCCAACTAAAGGGGAGTCGGGGGGCTTTAAATTTTAATGGGCACAAGGAGGGCAGCGGTTGGTTTTAAAGGTGTCCATTGGGCAAAGTAAAGGGTAAAAGACCCCCAACTTAAGGGGTAAACCACCATTGGGTAAAAGAAAGGGTAAAAGACCCTAACTTGAGGGATAAGTCACCCTAAAACAAGGAAGCAAGCCTAAGGCACAAACTATATAAAGAGATGGAGGCTCATTTGAAAGGGACAATAAATATTTTTTGGGGAGTTCTCCTTTCTATTTTTGGAGGTAGTTGCCTCAGTCCTTTGGAGGGTTGTTTAACCCTCAGCTCTGTTGAGTTTTCGTGGGCTAGTGCTCACCCTAGCTCAACTTCTGACCTTGTGCTGCCTATTATTTCTTGCCAAGACTATTGCAGCTGCAATAAAGGAAGGATCGAGCTCTAATTCTAGTCATTTGAAGGGAGGTCGAACCTTATATCAGTTAGCAAGGTCATCTGGAGAGGTCCAATCTACTTAACTATAGGACCGAAGGCTTAAGGTAGCTAGTGAAGGGTACTAGGAGGGCTGGCGGGTGAATTCCCTAAGGGTCGAGTGCCCTAGAAGCGGCCTTGAAGGGTTTAGAGGTGGACCGAACCCCTAATCTACCCTCCTTGGAGAAGGCCAAACCTCCTCACTGTGGAACCGAGTGCCTAAAGGGGTTTGCTGAGGTTGTGAACGGGCCGAAAGACATTTCAGGGGGGTTTCCAGTAGACCATACCCTGTGAGCAGATTAGGCTGACAGTAGGGGAAACTCACAAAGAAATGATGGTGCTACCAGCTTCAAGCAAGGACCCCTGCAGCAGATTATATGGAGGAGTAACAGAAATTTCTAACAGAGAAGAGGACAAGCAACATCACAGACTCAATCTTGTTTACTGTTGGTTTTAAGTTGTTGTAGCAGCCCTTAAATCAGTAAGGACTCTGTTGAATCTTATTGCATCTCGCAGCCCTTAGGATCTGTGTAATGAATTATTGAAAGCTTAGTAGTTGTTGTAACAGCATCAATTATTTCTAGAATCGTGTATTGTATTCTAGTAGCTGCTATAACTATGATAGTTGTCTTTGAAGAATTATCACTATTGGGTATTTTTTTTCTAGGGAAAAAAGCGTAATTCTATTCATCCGAAGAGAACCAAATTACATTTTGTAGGTGCCATAAGCACGACCCAATCATGGGTAGAGAGATCCGAAAGAAAATCCCCAAGGGGGCACAAAAGCTGGCTAGAAAGCCACAAAGGAAATATAAAAATAGTAACTAGGGAGAAAAACCTCAAATAAGCTGGAAAAATGCAGGATCAAGAAATCTCGCCACGGAAATAACCCCAGAAAAGAAATCCTAACAAAACCCTGGTGACCGGATGGACCAGGTCAGAGTGGTATGAAAACCCTCACATCAACAGAACCAAATAGCAGGAGCATCGATGAAGAACTCGACAAACAAAACACTAGCGAAAGAGATGACCAAAAGCTGCACGCCTTCTCAAAGGACCTCAAAGCGCTGCACCGCAACACCGCAAGCCCAAAGATAAGACCTCAAAGCTCTGGCAAACCCCACCGATAGAGGAGGAAGAAAAGCATTAACAACCACCAAAAGGAGTCGAATTTGAGCATACATCAAACCCTGAACAAATCAAAGAAACCAAAGAGTGGAACCGCAAACCAGTTAAGGAACAAGGTGGAAGATCCAAGCACCACGAACCAAACCCAGATCCACGCACCCACAAAGGTTAACCCACCACATGAAGAAACAATACTCGAGCCCCAGTCACACAGGGAAAGAAATGAGCCCAGCCGCCAGCGGAACTAGCAACATATCGGAGAGCATAGATGATACAAGTGGATTTGCATGAAGAAAAGATCCCAACCAACCACAAGGAAGACAACGGGAGGAAGAGTCACCGCAAGACATGGTTGAGTCCTAAGGTCTGAGAGCAGCAGACACTAAGGCACATATTGGTTGTATTCCTGCTCTGGCGACTCCACACATTAAAAAATCAGTTTGAAGGCGATTCCACTGGTAGAAGAATTCAGAAAATTTCAATTTTCATTGGCAACTCCACTCTCAATGAAGAATCCAGCTTCCAAAACATCAATGGCGACTCCACTCGTAATGCGGAATCCAGATCCCAAGACACCATTGGCGACTTCACTCAAATTTCAAATACAAAATGCAGCTCAGAGGATTCACTGAAAGACGATGCCCCTTGGCTGAGGTATGAGAAGGCATTATGAAAGAAAACAAATGCTCAAAATGAGATTTTTTCCAAATCATTTTGCTACCTGTTATAAGTTGTCTATGGTCCTTTCTCGAAAATGCTAGACAAGTTCTTCTTTGCTCACTGCATGCAAATAATGACCATGACAATCTAGAAAACATATATCCCCCTCTTAAAATTACACAAACATCCCCCCAGTTTATCACTCATTTTGATAAAGAAATTTCATCTAGGCTACGTGATGACCATAACCAAGTTGATGAGCCTCATGAAACCAGGGTTGATATTTCATCTCCTGCACTTGATCCAACACCATCCAAGACTTAGCGTAGATACAGACCCTTGAAGCTAACCCACATCCTTCATAATTTTCCTCCAAAACACTATGAGTACCTACCTATGTTTGATGGGGAACCTGATAGCATCTCAGCTAAAAAACACATCCAAGGGTTTGAGCATTTTATAGATTTGTTTGAGATTGAACATGATGATGTTTGTATGAGGGTCTTCTCTCAATCTTTGAAAGGAGACACCAAAGACTGGTTTAAACATTTGTAGCCAGAGGAAATTAGCTTGTCGGAGGAATTCAAGGATGTCTTTTTAAAGTTTTGGGGCAAGAAGAAATCTTTAGACCTACAGCTTAGAGAGTTCTATGCTTTGGAAAAGCAGGACAAGGAAACTATTTCTATATTCAGTAGAAGGTTTTCCGGTATCTATCACAATTTTCCTAAAGAAATTTGACCCACTGAAGTTGTTGCCATGCTCCATTATGCAACTACTCTCCATCCAGATTTGTCTCTCCTCCTTATGGAAAGAAGATCCTAGTCCTTACAACAAATGTTTTATTACGCTCAGGACATTCAACACAACATCCAAGCATGTGAACAGATTCAAAATGAGGGACCAAATGCTCAAGAATGTGAAAGTAAATATGAGAGGAAAAAGGTTGATTGGGACCCTGAACATAGAATCGACAACATCAGAGGTCCTCTTGCAGTTTCTTATGCCAATGATTCTACAAAAGATTATATTCCACCTGTTGAAAGAGAGGGTGTTGATCCATCTCATGATGAGCAAAGGGATGATTGCTTTTTATCTTCATTTATAGATGGTCAAGAGAATGAGATTACAAATCTGTTTTTTGAAGAACAAGTCGATGTCCCTAATTTGTTCTTGTTAGATGACATCTCACAGACAGTTGATTTGCCTATATATGACAAATATGAGGAGGATTGCGATGTTGAAGACTTTCTTTTTCAGTAGAACAGTGAGATAAGTCAACCTACATATTACAGTTACAAAGGGCAGATTATTGGATCAGCCGAAGAAAATTCTCTACCCTTGTGCTTTGCTACATTCAAATTTTTGAGAGAGAATTCTAAAATCATTGTTGAAGCAAGCGAATTTGTGTTGATGAAAAGTCACACCAAACTAACGAAACATATTGACAAGATATTGGAGCACTCTTCTCAGGCACTTGATGACCCCGTTCCTTGCTTTGTAGAAGACCTTGTCAATTCGGAGGTGCAGTCATTGATTGAAAACAAAGCTGAAAATGAGCATGTCCAGCAATCCAAAGAGATGGAGAAATGTACCTATGACGACACTGGAGAAATTGAAGAAGATTTTGAGTCAGGTAACAGAACCTTGCCATTGTGTTTTCCCTCATTCGAACTGTTGAAACAAAATAGCGTTTCAAATCAGAAAGTATCTGAACATGAAGTTGAAAGTGAAGAAAGCAGTGGACTTACAAATAAAAATTCTCTTCCCTTATGTTTTTCTTCCTTTGAATGGTTAAAAGAGAATCATGAGACTTCAGAGAAAACGGGGAGTTCTGACTGTATTCACAGTAGTTTTGTATTACATGAAAAGGTTGTTATCATTGAAGAACACCAACTACACTCACATGCATTGAAAAATCATTACTTGGAAAATTCGGAGTGGCAACCTGTGCTTAACCATCAGATTAAAGAAGACGCTGATCAAGAAATTATTGTTGAAGGTCATTTTTCTTCTCCTAAAACTAATGCAGATGTTCAACAACATTCCCAGCAAGACAAAGTATTTCAAGGTTGCCTTTCTTCCCTTGAAAATGACATAGTGATCCTATTTCTGAAAAGCCTAGACATGGATGGAGATTTTGAAACTTCACCTACGGAGACTCCAAGCAGCGAGGGAACACTTATAGAGGAAGCTTACTCTTCTGTCTTGACTCCTGAAAAAGAAACATTTTTTCATATAATCCATGATCCCAAGACACATTATAAGGTTTATAATCAGAATTCACTAATGATACAGGGCTGCGACAAATCAATGTCTGCATCAAATGTGAGTCCTTTTACATCAGATGAGTTTCTCCAGCCATGGTTACCTTATGACGCAAGAAATCTTTACTACAAAACTTCTCAAAAATTTTAACAGTGTTTCGATCAGAATCAACAAGTTGAATCACCTGAAAACAGAAATGCAGTGGAAGGAGTGAAATGCGATGATTGTTTTATGCATCTCTTAAAAGATCCATTTGTGATCCTATTGGGAGAAGTGAACGATTCAGACCATTCAAATTTTTTTAGAATTGGACTTATAGATAAAATTTTGAATGAATCATCACCAGAAGGGGTTTTGAACAAGCAAGTACAAAAGAAACGAACGATAGATAGAATGTTGTCATGGCTACATTGGGATTATGATTTCACTTGATTGACGATCCTTTTTCAGCAGTTAGGGTAGGTAGGAGTGTGCGAATAAGCTTGTTGATCAAGCATTGTTTTCCAGTAGTATGTACAGTTAGATCCTAACAGTAATTTTTCAGCATCCAATGGAAAGCAGTTTGAAAAAGCCAGTTTTAAGATTTGACAATTCAGTCTCCAAGACGAAACAGGATGCCCACACACATTTCAAGGCAGCCCAATGAAGATGGCACCGGGTCTACAGTTCTTTGCTACCTCACAGGGAGGATAGCATCCCCAGTTGGAGTTTATGTTATCACCATGACAATCAAGCTTCAAATCTGAGTTTAAATTTAGCAGGTGACTAAATCAGTGTAGAGACATGGCGTTATTTGGAGGCTCAGGTCATATATGGCGGCGATATGGACAAAAAGAGTGAGAGATCGAAGGAGACAGTTGATCCTGGGGCAACCCGAATCAACGGTTGGGACCCATATCGGGCGACAAAGCAACGCGGGATTTAACTGATCGAGGGCGAGCCAGGGAAAACCACCATGGTGTCAGTCGTAGACGCGTGGCGCCCTCAGAGATACATCGAGGTGAAAGGCGGTCTGCCTAAAACCATTTTCGCAAAAGCCCCGATGTCACGTGTTCTAATACGTCAAATCAACGATTCGTGTAGGAGAAAGCGACCGCTAGTCAAATCACCACTCGTTCGGGTACTTCACGACCATGCAATGTCAGGGGAACGTCGTCGGATAACGAACTCAAAGGTTAATCATTTGAAATGGATTGGCCGAGCATGGTAAATCAACATGCCTGCAACTAATCTTGTCAATGATTAATGATTGGAACTTGATAACTATTGATATTCAAGTATGGGTGGCGTTATTCTGCTCCCGGAAATCGTCGTCTCATGCATAAGGGGAGTAATCTCGAGCTGCATCGATTTCTTGAGTTCTGTAGAATTAAGGGAAACAAAATCGTGGCCTCTACAAGGTCAAAAGATATGGATAACGTCAATTGAACAGTGTCCAGTGCAACGGGGTTCTCAACTAATGTGTCAAGCTTACCAATAAGTGAGAAAGAAAGGTGGGTTGCGCAAATATTAGTAACCAAATTTCATACAGAGCCCACAACTAAATCAGAGTCAGGGGTCAGATTAAACCTAGTTATGAAGGACCTAGTCATCAATGAACACACGGACGAAATCTACAAGCAGGCAGCAAAGAAGAAGCAAAGCAAACGAGAGAAAACAGGAATCAAAGTTGAGACGATGGAGAGCGTTGGAGAAAATCAACTCACTTGGTTGAGCACTCTGAAAGAGCAAATCGCCAAGCTGAAATGAATTCTCAGGTAGGATCAAGTACATTCTAGCAAATTTTGTACAGATGGCGGCCCCAGACATGACAGACCTGTTTCTAACGGTCCCTTTAAAATAGGATAATTGTTATTACAAATCATTCATTTTTGTAACTTATCTCTATTTTAGAATTATGGGGAAGTCTAAACGTTTTGAATTCCACAAGTAATTCCTCCCTCTCTCTCTCTCTCTCTGTCTCTCTCTCTCTCTCTATATATATATATATATATATATATTATCTCGAGGATATAGAAGGCATGGAGAAAAGAGGAGTATGTCGTCTGTGCAGTAAGACTGTTGTAAATTTTGGGGTTGGAATGAATATATTTATGCAGAAGCGGATTTTGGACTGTTTATGAAAAGATTCTAAATAGCGGTGATATGACTCTTGTTTTCTTTCATAGTATGTGTTTCATGTAATCTTATGTTTCATTTATACTTCCTTCTGTCTAAATTGGAGAAACAAAAACCCAGAATTTATCATTGCAATGCTCTTGGCTTAGCAATTTAGACTATGTTTATTTCTTTTTAACCAATTTAGAATTCAATTTAAATATGCTCTAATGCAGTTATATGTTTCTTTTTCCTCTGATGCCTTGCAAATTTCAGATATAAACTCAGACTCGTCGCCTCATTTAGCCTTTCCCTCTTGATCGTTTCATGTTTTGACAATGCATTTTTCATTCCTGACTCCATAGCCCAAATGTCATCTTCATTTCTTCAGTTATTTGATAAAAACCCCCCAAAACAAACCAAATCTAGCCACTAATTTCCCTATATATATCAAGTGACACAAGAGAACCCTCTCTGAGTTGAGCAGGCTAGTGCCTCAGCTCTAAAGCTGGTTGAAACAGTTACCTCTGTCATCTGTCTATTCAGCCGGACAGATTTACAGAGTGCTAACATTCTGGAGACGTTGTCAGGGAAGGAATTTAAAAAAAAATTGTGGCAAGAACGACATGGTTGAGTCCTAAGGTCTGAGAGCAGCAGACACTGAGGCACATATTGGTTGTATTCCTGCTCTGGCGACTCCACACATCAAAAAATCAGTTTGAAGGCGATTCCACTGGTAGAAGAATCCAGAAAATTTCAATCTTCACTGGCGACTCCACTCTCAATGAAGAATCCAGCTTCCAAAACATCAATGGCGACTCCACTCGTAATGCGGAATCCAAATCCCAAGACGCCATTGGCAACTTCACTCAAATTTCGAATACAGAATGCAGTTCAAAGGATTCACTGAAAGATGATGCCCCTTGGCTGAGGTATGAGAAGGCATTATGAAAGAAAACAAATGCTCAAAATGGGATTTTTTTCAAATCATTTTGCTATTTGTTATAAGCTGTCTCTGCTCCTTTCTTGAAAATGCTAGACATGTTCTTCTTTGCTTATTGCATGCAAATAATGACCATGACAATCCAGAAAATATATATCCCTCTTAAAATTACACAAACGTCCCCCCAGTTTATCACTCATTTTGATAAAGAAATTTCATCTGGGCTACATGATGACCATAACCAAGTTGATGTGCCTCATGAAACCAGGGTTGATATTTCATCTCCTGCACTTGATCCAACACCCTCCAAGACTCGGCATAGATACAGACCCTTGAAGTTACCCAACATCCTTCATAATTTTCCTCCAAAACACTATGAGTACCTACCTATGTTTGATGGGGAACCTGATAGCATCTCAGCTGAAAAACACATCCAAGGGTTTGAGCATTTTATAGATTTGTTTGAGATTGAACATGATGATGTGTGTATAAGGGCCTTCTCTCAATCTTTGAAAGGAGACACACCAAAAACTGGTTTAAACATTTGTAGCCAGAGGAAATTAGCTCGTGGGAGGAATTCAAGGATGTCTTTTTAATGTTTTAGGGCAAGAAGAAATCTTTAGACCTACAGCTTAGAGAGTTTTATACTTTGGAAAAGCAGGACAAGGAAACTATTTCTATATTCAGTAGAACGTTTTTCGGTATCTATCACAATTTGCCTGAAGAAATTCGACCCACAGAAGCTGCTGCCATGCTCCATTATGCAACTACTCTCCATCCAGATTTGTCTCTCCTCCTTATGGAAAGAAGATCCTAGTCCTTACAACAAATGCTTTATTACGCTCAGGACATTCAGCACAACATCCAAGCATGTGAACGGATTCAAAATGAGGGACCAAATGCTAAAGAATGTGAACGTAAATATGAGAGGAAAAAGGTTGATTGGGACCCTGAACATAGAATCGACAACATCAGAGGTCCTCTTGCAGTTTCTTATGCCAATGATTCTACAAAAGATTCTATTCCACCTGTTGAAAAAGAGGGTGTTGATCCATCTCATGGTGAGCAAAGGGATGATTGCTTTTTATATTCATTTATAGATGGTCAAGAGAATGAGATTACAAATCTGTTTTTTGAAGAACAAGTCGATGTCCCTAATTTGTTCTTGTTAGATGACATCTCACAAACAGTTAATTTGCCTGTATATGACAAATATGAGGAGGATTGCGATGTTGAAGACTTTCTTTTTCAGTAGAACAGTGAGATAAGTCAACCTACATATTACAGTTACAAAGGGCAGATTATTGGACCAGCCGAAGAAAATTCTCTACCCTTGTGCTTTGCTGCATTCAAAATTTTGAGAGAGAATTCTAAAATCATTGTTGAAGCAAGCGAATTTGTGTTGATGCAAAGTCACACCAAACCAACGAAACATATTGACAAGATATTGGAGCACTCTTCTCAGGCGCTTGATGACCCCGTTCCTTGCTTTGTATAAGACCTTGTCAATTCGGAGGTGCAGTCATTGATCGAAGACAAAGCTGAAAATGAGCATGTCCAGCAATCCAAAGAGATGGAGAAATGGACCTATGACAACACTGCAGAAATTGAAGAAGATTTTGAATCAAGTAACATAACCTTGCATTGTCTTTTCCCTCATTCGAACTACTGAAACAAAATCGTGTTTCAAATCATAAAGTATCCGAGCATGAAGTTGAAAGTGAAGAAAGCAGTGGACTTACAAATAAAAATTCTCTCCCCTTATGTTTTTCTTCCTTTGAATGGTTAAAAGAGAATCATGAGACTTCAGAGAAAACGGGGAGTTCTGATTGTATTCAGAGTAGTACTTTATTACATGAAAAGGTTGTTATCATTGAAGAACACCAACTACACTCACATGCATTGAAAAATCATTACTTGGAAAATTCGGAGTGGCAACTTGCGCTTAACCATCAGATTAAAGAAGAAGTTGATCAAGAAATTATTGTTGAAGGTCGTTTTTCTTCTCCTAAAACTAATGCAGATGTTCAACAACATTCCCAGCAAGACAAAGTATTTCAAGGTTGCCTTTCTTCCCTTGAAAATGACATAGTGATCCTATTTCTGAAAAGCCTAGACATGGATGGAGATTTTGAAACTTCACCTACGGAGACTCCAAGCAGCGAGGGACCACTTGTAGACGAAGCTTACTCTTCTGTCTTGACTCCTGAAAAGGAAACATTTTTTCATATAATCCATGATCCCAAGACACATTACAAGGTTTATAATCAGAATTCACCAATGATAGAGGGCTGCGACAAATCAATGTCTGCATCCAATCTGAGTCCTTTTACATCAGATGAGTTTCTCCAGCCATGGTTACCTTATGACGCAAGAAATCTTTACTACAAAACTTCTCAAAAATTTTGCCAGTTTTTCGATAAAAATCAACAAGTTGAATCACCTGAAAACAGAGATGCACTGGAAGGAGTGAAATGAGATGATTGTTTTATGCATCTCTTAGAAGATCCATTTGCGATCCTATTGGGAGAAGTGAACAATTCATGCCATTCAAATTTTTTTAGAATTGGACTTATAGATAAAAGTTTGAATGAATCATCAGCAGAAGGGTTTTTGAACAAGCAAGTACAAAATAAACGAATGATAGATAGAATGTTGTCATGGCTACATTGGGATTATGATTTCACTTGATTGACGGTCCTTTTTCGGCAATTAGGGTAGGTACGAGTGTGCGAATAAGCTTGTTGATCAAGCATTGTTTTCCAGTAATATGTATAGCTAGATCCTAACAGTAATTTTTCAACATCCAATGGAAAGCAGTTTGAAAAAGCCGATTTTAAGATTTGACGATTCAGTCTCAAAGACGAAACAGGATGCTCACACACGTTTGAAGGAAGCCCAATGAAGAAGGCATCGGGTCTACAGTTCTTTGCTACCTTACAGGGAGGATAGCATCCCCAGTTGGAGCCTATGTTATCACCATGACGATCAAGCTTCAAATCTGAGTTTAAATTTAGCAGGTGACTAAATCAGTGTAGAGACATGGCGTTATTTGGAGGTGTTGACCGCTGGTTTAGCACCGTGGTCAACTCATTTGCATGAAGATTATCTATGTCGAAGACAGTCAGGGTTCTACTGGGTGTTTTTAAACACCAGCACTTAAATTTTTGTAAACGGGATGTCCGCACCCCTGCGAGGGTATATAATGTAATAAAGTCTGCATGGGTCATAGTTAGGTCAGGTACCTTGGATGTTGACATCAGGGGAGTTCCTTTCATCGAGGTTTTTTTAATCTCAGGGGGTTAATGTGGCCTAACTAGTCAGGTTAATTTCCCGGAGTTTTTCCCTCCCAGGCTGCCTCCAAAGTGGTGGAAGGCGCTCTGATGATCTCGTTCACTGAGTAACCTTATAGGATTATTGTAAATGA
>ML778034.1:2151904-2182541 GCA_009831015.1 Picea engelmannii
AACCCCCCTTGGCTTCCCTAGGAGTAAGCCTAGACGGAAGAAGTTCTTGTCAAGGTGACAGTGTGGGCAGGAACTTAGACATTGTGTCTCCGAGGGCACACTAAGTGAGCCGGACTTAGCTCACGTTTGCAAGTGTGCATAAGAGCGACAACAGGAGGCTCAGGTCATATATGGTGGCGATATGGACAAATATAGCGGGAGTGCGAAGGAGGGAGTCCTACGGACCGTTGATCCTGGGGCAGCCCAAATCAACGGTTGGAACCCATATCGGGCGACGAAGCAGTGCGGGATTTAACTGATCGAGGGCGGGCCAAGGAAAACCACCATGGTGTCAGTCATAGACGCGTGGCGCCCTCAGAGATACATCGGAGCGAAAGGCAGTCTGCCTAAAACCATTTTCGCAAAAGCCCTGATGTCATGTGTTCTAATATGTCAAATCAACGATTTGTGTAGAAGAAAGCGACGGCTGGTCAAATCACCACTCCTTCGAGTACTTCACGACCATGCAATGTCGGGGGAACGTCGCCGGATAACGAACTCAAAGGTTAATCATTTGAAATGGATTGGTTGAGCATGGTAAATCAACGTGCCTGCAACTAATCTTGTCAGTGATTAATGATTGGAACTTGATAACTACAGATATTCAAGTATGGGTGGCGTTATTCTGCTCCCGAAAATCGTCGTCCCATGCATAAGGGGACTAATCTCGAATTGGATCGATTTCTTGAGTTCTGTAGAATTAAGGGAGACAAAATCGTGGCCTCTGCAAGGTCGGAAGATATGGATAACGTCAATCGAACAGTGTCCAGTGCAACGAGGTTCTCAACTAATGTGTCAAGCTTACCAATAAGTGAGAAAAAAAGGTGGGGTGCACAGATATTAGCAACCAAATTTCATACAAAGCCCGCAACTGAATCAGAGTCAAGGGTCAAATTAAACCCTTTTATGAGGGACCTAGTCATCAATGAACATGCGGACGAAATCTACAAGCAGGCAGCGAAGAAGAAGCGGAGCAGACGACATAAAACAAGAATCAGCGCTGAGATGATGGAGAGCATTGGAGAAAATCAACTCGCTTGGTTGAGCACTCTGAAAGAGGAAATCACCAAGCTGAAATGAATTCTCAGGTAGGATCGAGTACATTTCAGCAAATTTTGGACAGATGGCGGCCCCAGACATGACAAACCTGTTTCTAACGGTCCCTTTAAAATAGGATAACTGTTATTATAAATCATTCATTTTTGTAACTTATCTCTATTTTAGAATTATGGGGAAGTCTAAACATTTTGAATTCCACAAGTAATTCCTATATATATATATATATATATATATATATATATATATATATTATCTCGAGGATATAGAAGGCATGGAGAAAAGAGGAGCCTGTCCTCTGTGCAGGAAGATTTTTGTAAATTTTGGGGCTGGAATGAATATATAAATGCAGAAGCGAATTTTGGATTGTTTATGAAAAGATTCTAATTGGCGGTGATATGAGTCTTGTTTTCTTTCATAGTATGTGTTTCCCGTAATCTTATGTTTCATTTATACTTCCTTCTGTCTAAATTGGAGAAACAAAAACCCGAAATTCATCATTGCGATGCTCTTGGCTTAGCAATTTAGACTATGTTTATTTCTTCTTAACCAATTCAGAATTCATTTTAAATATGCTCTGATGCAGTTATATGTTTATTTTTCCTCTGATGCCTTGCAAATTTCAGACATAAACTCAGACTCGTCGCCTCATTTAGCCTTTCCCTCTTGATAGTTTCATGTTTTGACAATGCATTTTTGATTCCTAACTCCATAGCCCAAATGTCATCTTCATTTCTTCAGTTATTTGATAAAAAACCCCCAAAACAAACCAAATCTAGCCACTAATTTCCATAGATATATCAAGTGACACGAGAGAGCCCTCTCTGAGTTGAGCAGGCTAGTGCCTCAACTCTAAAGCTGGTTGAAACAGTTACCATTGTCGTCTGTCTATTCAACCGGATAGATTTACAGAGTGCTAACACTGTGGAAAAATTGTAAGATACTGTGGGAAATATACTTGTTGCAAACTAGTTTAACTCTTTTCTCCTAGCTTAAAAAACCCTAGGGATATTACAGTGGTATTAGAGCTGGTGATCTTGCCACCCTGAGGGGTATTCAGTGGAAGTGAAATCTGCAGCAACATACTGAGGTTGGAAAGATGAAGACTAAGAAGGAGCTCATGGCTGAAATAAAGTGGGAACTAACAGTAGGCTAGTACATGACTAACTATCCAGAGTATTTAGCACTGGGTAAAAAAATTTGTACAGCTATGTCTTTTCGAGACTATTGCACCATCAAGTATGGAAGTTGGCCCAAGGATTCCTTCAATGGCACAAGACGAAGATTGAAGGAAGATATGGCAAAAGAGTAGAGGGATCCATCGGTGGCATAGGCACATTCCCACGTAGAGGAGCGTGCATCCAGCCATGATGAAGAGGTGAGCATAGAGGAGGACCAAGTAGTGGTCTATGATTAGACTATTGACACTAGCATGTTGACGGGGTCTATCACTAGTACAAATGATGAGGGGGCAACATCTTGTCCCACCTATGTTGACAATGAGGATGATGACACAACAACACCTCATGCACCATTAGCAGTGTCCTGTGAGGTCCATGACACCAGCACCTTTGACAGACAAGTTGATGGCCCGCACGTTGAGGATGCTCATGATGATGAGGGTATGCTAGCACCCAGCTACGATGAACATTCAACATCCCATCCCACTCATGACACCCATGATGATGATGAGGGCATGATGGTACCCCCATATGACGGAGGAGGGGTGTTTGTGAGATTGCCAGGAGACATGGATCCTTCTTCACAAAAGTCACGTGTGGAGGATGATGTCTTGCATGAGTCCCATCATAACATGGTATCACCTAGTGCATCGTACGATGATGATGAGGAGAGAACTCTTATAAATGACAACTCATATCATCTATATATGGGTGGGCAGACACTGTTAGCACTGTGTGACTTGGAGGATCGCTTGTTGGTGACCGAGGATCGGATCACATAGGTGTTGACCCAGACCGATGGAGCTCGTAGATTCAATGAGGATCTTATGTGGAGAGTTCAGATAGAGGAGAGACACAGTGGAGTGGCAGGTGGAGTCACTAGTGCTCAATTGCAGGTTGGAAACGAAGCACTAGAGCAATTGAAGTCAGACTACCTGCAGTTGTTTATGGATAAGGACCTTGCCCTTAGGTTTGTTGAGGACGAGGAAATAGAGGTTGAGGAGCTACAATATGAGTTGGGCTTGGTACGCTCTTCACCACTTACAACAGAGACTCCATCAGATTTGACAGCGATGGTACAAGCTGGCATGAGTGTCACGCATGATGAGAGGGAGGAGCCTTTTGTGACAGGGTCGAACGAGGAGCATTCTGAGTTGTCAGTGCTTGGGGAGAGTTCTAACTCCGAGAATTTGGATTGCACTCTTAGTTGGTACTGCGGGGATCATGAGCCCTTTCCTTCGGAGAGCACACTAGAGGCTCAGGAGATAGTTGAGCACCTTCCATGGGGACTAGCCCGTGAGGAAGTACGCGCATCAATGGATTGAGTGGACAGGTACATGACCGGCATGGACACACTTTGGGATACAAATACAACCATCATCAACGGAGTGTTGGGTTTAGTACCATACATAGGACACCGGATGGGACAAGAGGACATAGTGGTGTACAACGATATGCACGATTTTTCATTGGCATACAATAGTGTACAGTGGAGCTTTGGAGTGTTTCCTCCAAGGAGACCTCTTGACAGAGGCCACGAGCACACCATTAATTTGAGGTTACCCAAGATCGGAGAGGGGATGGGTGAGCCTCGGGGACCAGCGTACATCTCGATGATCAAGCCTCATCAAGGATATCAACAGATGAGGATCAGGGAGCAAGATATGCACAGGTCTGTTCCCAGATATCATCATGGGATCTTGGTCATGCCCTTGGAGTTGACCACCAACACATCAATCACTCTCCAGTCTTGCAGGCAATTGTCGAGGCATCTCTTGTTGTGGTTTGATGCCCTCAGCAGGGCATGGGAGGATCACCTAAGCCAGTTGAGTGGGACAGGTAGCCTCACAACAATGGCAGAGACAATCCATCAAGACTTGGTGATCAACGTACATGGTGCACAGTGGGAGTCTCAAACTCTATTGGAGCAGTGCATAGAGTTTTCGTCAAAAGACATTGGGGGTGGTAGACTTCCAACCTGAATGTGGGCTCCGAGAATTCATCGAGGTGATGGGTTGCTTTGGATGAGATTGATGAACGATGGAGTCGAGGTAGTAGTGTATCCACATCGTGATGGGGATGAGATGAGAGGAGTTGGGGAGTTTTGCTTTTCCCTCATCGAGGATAGCCATGGATTGATAGATGATGACTTCACTGAAATGTCTAGGCCGAGGATGATCCATGATAGGGAGTTCCAGGAGAGGGCATGGGACCCTGGGATTGCAGTTATTGATGGCTCAACAACTGACACAAATGGGATGGCCAGCTTGCGTTCTCTGGAGTTTACCCTTGGGGTGCGTATGATTGGTTGCTTAGAGGTGCAATCTTCTTAGGAGTTGGTCATGCCTCGACAGTTCATGATCGCTTGGCTCATTAGGGATAGTTTGACAGGTTCTTTTATGAGCATCGGGCAAATCATTGCTATAAGTGGAGGGTGCTTCCTATCACACAAGGTAGTTTGGGAGTCAAGTGACTCCACCACTTACGAGCAGGTCCGAGAGAGTTTCGCAAGGAGGGACTTCGCGGACGTAGTGTCAGGACATATGGGGGCGTGTACGATTTGGCAGCAGAGCAGGTCAGGGCACACTCTTCAGGACGGGTTGATACAATCCTTTCCCATTCTAGGAAAAGGATGGGGGAGCGAGTGGATGGATTGCATCACATATTCATGGATGGTGCAGATTGTATTGATTGACCAGCCAACAGAGCTCAAGCACTTTCTAGTAATCACATGGGAGTATGGAGCAACACAAATGACAGAGTTACATCCTTGGCAAGGGTTGATCAGATCAGCAAGCACATGATTGACTCCCAACATTAGTGATTACCTTCAAACGGTTGATCAGGCGATGATCGTGGACCGACGAACTAAGAGGCAGTTGCATGACTACATGAGGTCATGGATTGAGTGGTTACATTTGGGTGAGCATTGTAACGATACTAGTCATGATAGCTTACAGACCACCCATGATTGACAGAGCATGTGTTTAAACAGGCAGAGGGTGGAGCATAGATTTGGAATCAAAGATGTAGTGTAGTTGAGGGTGCAACCACTTAGACCGTCTCCATGGAGGAGAGGTGGCGCTGAGAGGATGAGGACATGCCTCTTTGGTCCCTTCAGGGTGATTCAGAGAGCTGGAGAGGTAGTTTACGAGCTGGAGTTGGCCACGGGTAGTCAGGGTCATAGTATTTACCATGTATCATGCCTCCAAAGGGCGTTGGAAGCATAGGTCACTACTCCTATTGAGTTACCGCCACTAGATGAGAGGGGACGGATGTTGTTGACTCTCAAGGAGGCTATGGATGTCCAGGAGAGGAGACTGAGAAGCAAAGTGATCAGAGAGTACCATGGCAGGTGGGGAGATTGGCTGGTAAAGGATGCCATGTGGGAGAGCGAGCATATTTTGCAACATCCTGGTTTGCGGTTGCTTGAGGACAAGCAATCTCAGAAAGGGAGAATTGTCATGTCCCCTCCCCTTTGATCCACTGGAGCAGGGACATAGTGGCTTAGGGGGCTCCCCGTAAGCCATAGTCCCCAACTATGGGGGAGTCGAGGGGATCAAATGGGCACAAGGAGCGCAATCGCTGGTTTAAAAGGTGTCCGTTGGGCAAAGTAAAGGATAAACGACCCCCAATTTAAAGGGTAAACCACCATTGGATAAAGGAAAGGGTAAAAGACCCTAACTTGAGGGATAATGTAATGTTCTTAACTTGACTAATCTGGGAAACACTGATAATCTGATGTATCTACTATAGATAATTCATTGTTACAACATATAAATGACTATATAGATGATAAATGAGACAAAAGACTGCAAATCTTATATTATGATATCTCTGTGAGTAGAATTTCGCATGCAGCTGAATAAAAATGAATCACTCGGCTAGATCAAATGAAAAAAGGATCTTAGCCGGAATACAATAAGAAAACTAAATGATAATACTCGATAATAGATGGGCACTGTGGGATCAATGGATGAGCTGGAACTATGGCAGCTTGCACGGTAACTACTGAAAGTCCGGAAAGTTCGCCCTGGTGGCTAAACCTCTCGGAATGGCCTGGAAACTATCCCAAATGGTGCGCCCTTCTCTAGCTCTCAGTCCTGGTGACTGACCGGCCCCTCTGCTGGTGTGTCTGGACCCTGGATGGATTCCCCTAGGGGAATGCACCCCTCATTGGAAAATTGCACCCTAGTGATTCCACTGCCGGAATCAGTTGAGATGTGTCTCAAAATGATTGCCTTGGCCTACTGTGAAATGGGTTGAAAGGGTTTCCTTAGATCTGATCTGATGATCGCTCGGGAACCCCGAATGTGTCCGCCCAAGGTGTCGCACTCCCAAGTCTAGAAAATGCCCCCCAGATGATTCCTCCATCGAAATCTGACGAAGAACCAGGCAAAAGATGTGCCTTGCCTTCCTCTCAACTGGATCGGAGGGGAATCTCTAAACTCTCCCTGGATGGGACAAGTCAATCCACTGAACCTCCTCAAAAGTTGCGCCCTCACCCCGAATAAGTGCGCCCTTGCTACTAGAACCTGTGTAACTGCTGCTGAAGAATGATGGAAGACCTGGATGATCTTCCCGGTGACTAGGGTGTGTCTCTCAACATTGAAATCAGCCAACTGGTGTCTTCCTCCTGGAATCCATTGAACTATCTCTCCTGAGATGCGCCTCTCTCCTCAATGACAAGTCAAAATCTACATAATGATGAATTAGGTTGTTGACCCTTCTCTTATAGCTGCCCGAAACCCTAATTCTCTCCTGAAACCCTAATTCATTGTTGACTTCTAATTTTAGCTCGTTTGTTCTATTTTTAGCTCAAATTGGCTTAAAAGCGCTTTTAACCACTTTTAGCTCAATGTTACTTTTCAAACATAACACCTTTGACTGGAGTGACCTCTAGTAACCTTGTTTACCCCTTTCTGGCCCTGCCTATAGTCTAACGAGGCGCTTTAGACCATTAAGCCTCCTCTCTGGAGCTCCTATTTGGAAAGGGACATTACAGTCCTCCCTTCCCGAAATTGCTTGTCCTCAAGCAATACCAATTCAGGGTGTTGCAACACCTGCTCGCTCTCCCAAGTAGCGTCCTCTACTGGAAGCCCTCTCCATCTAATCCAACACTTTTGATGACCCTGCTTCTCAGTTTCCTCTCCCGGAACTCCAGTACCTCCTCCAGAACCAACTCCAATTGTCCCTCCTCATCCAATGGGGGAAGCTCCTCTGATGTGCTAATGAATTGTCCCATTGCCTTTTTGAGGCAAGATACGTGGAACATGTTATGAATCTTGCTCCCCTCTGGAAACTCTATATCATAAGCAACCTCGCCTACTCAGCGCATGATCCTGTAAGGGCCATAAAATCTAGGCTTGAGCTTCTCGGCCCCACTCTTCTTCAAATATGACTGTCTGTAAGGTTGGAATCTCAAGAAAACTAGATCCCTAACCTCAAAGTTGCGCTCTATCTTGTGCCTGTCCGCACTCATCTTTTGTCGGTTTTGTGTCGTCTTCAGGTTCTCTTTCGGCAACTTGAGAATCTCCTGACTCTCTATGATCCAATCCTTGGCCTTGGGAGCTCTTCTCTCCCCGAAAACCACGTCTACCAAAGTGGGAGCATCATATCCGTACAATGCTCAGAAGGGTGTCATACCAATGGACATGTGAAAAGTGGTGTTGTAGAAATGCTCCCCTAAATGTAGCCACTTGACCCATGTTCTCTGTTGTCCACCTACATATTTCCTCAAATATCCTTCAACCCACTTGTTGACGATCTCGGTCTGCCCATCTGTCTGAGGGTGATAGCTGGTGCTGGGTGTCAGCTCTGTCCCCACCAATCTAAACAACTCTCTCCAAAATGTCCCAATGAACCGATTGTCCCTATCACTAATGATGTTCCTCGGCAACCCATGAAGTTTGAAGACCTCCCTGAAGAATAGCTCAGCTACCTGAACTGCGTTGTACTCTGTCGGTATGGCATAGAAGTGAGCAAACTCGGTCAACCTGTTGACCACTACATAGATACAGTCCTTACCCTGGACCTTGGGTAGGCCTGTGATGAAGTCCATCGATATACTTTCCCATTTCTGCTCTGGAAGGGGGAGTCGCTGAAGTAGCCCTGCTGGAAGAGTATGCTCTAACTTGTTTTGCTGGCAAGTCACACACTCGTTGATGTGTTTCATAACATCCTATTTGAGGCCCTTCCATGAGAACCTCTCCATGATCTGTCTGTAGGTTTTGAAAAACCCCTCATGACCTGCTACCGGTGAATCGTGAACGGCTGTGAGGATCTTTTTCTTGAGCCCCGAATATGGCACCAAGTAGACTCTGTCCTTGTAGAATATGACATCGTCAATGACCCTATACCTATCATCATGTATCTGCCCATCCATAACCTCACAAGCGAACTTGCTCTTGGAATATTCCACTAACAAGTGGGATTTCCAATCTGCTGAAATCTCCATCAAAGAACATGTTGCAAGTCTCCTCGATAGTGCATCGGCCACAATGTTCTTCTTCCCCTTGACATACTTTATGTCGAAGTTGAATGCTTGTACCTTCGTCACCCATTTCTGTTGGCGCTCACTAAGGTCCTTCTGCTCAAGGAAATACTTCAAGCTACTGTGATTTGTCTTGACCACGAATTTGCTGCCCACCAGATATTGCCTGAATTTGGTCAAGGCATGCATGATTGCCATCATTTCCTTGTCATAAATGGAGTACAACCTCTCGGGCTGACTGAGTTTCTTGCTCTCAAATACAACGGGGTGTCCTCCCTGCATCAAAACTGCCCTGATACCCTCGTCGGATGCGTCACACTCTAGTACAAATGGCAAGGTGAAGTATGGTAATGATAACATTGGACAAGTGCCCATGATTTCCTTCATGTGATCAAAGGCTTTCTGTGACTCCTCAGTCCAGATGAAAGCCCCATGCTTGGTAAGATCCGTCAGTGGTGCTCCAAGCTGAGAAAAACCCCGGACAAACCTCCTGTAATAGCTGCACAACCTGAAGAAACTCCTCAACTCTGTCACGTTCCTGGGCATTGGCCAATCTAGAATGGCCTTGATCTTCTCCTGGTGTACCTGTACCCCTTGTGCACTAATGATGTGGCCCAAGTAAAGTAACTCTGTCCTACCGAACTCACACTTGGACTCTTTGGCGTATAATGACTGCGCCTCCATGATGCTCAATACCTCATCCAGGTGCCTCATATGCTTCTGCCATGTCCTGTTGTAGACCAAGATGTCGTCGAAGAAAACCAAGACTGATTTCCTCAACTGATCCCTGAATATGTGGTTCATGCAAGACTAGAATGTAGTTGGTGCATTGGTTAGCCCAAATGGCATAACCAGGAACTCGAAATGTCCAAAGTGACATCGAAATGTCGTCTTCTCTATGTCCTACTCTCAGGATGTTGATCTGATGATACCTAGAGCGTAGATCAATCTTTGAGAAGAAAACTGCCCCATGCAATTCATCCCTCAACTCGTCAATGCGCGGGATAGGATACAGGTTCTTGATGGTTTTCTTGGTCAAGGCTTGGTGATCAATGCACATCCTCATGGTACCATCCTTCTTCAGAACTAAGACAACTGAAGAGGCGAATGGGCTGATGCTTGGTCTGATGTGTCCCATCGCTAGCAATTCCTTAATTTCTTTCTTTATCTCATCCTTGAACCTTCTAGGATGACGATAGGGGGGTGTGAGCATAGGTTTGGCCCCCTCCTCCAACTCAATGGTGTGCTCAAACCCCCTGTCAGGTGGTCTCCCTAGTGGGTTCGAGGAAAGGAGCAAAGGGGCAACAAGGGAGATAAAATCCAACCAATAAGATCGAAGGATTGATCTTGAGGTTTGTAAGGCTTGGTTATTTGTTGATTTGTATTTTCCTCGGGTGGGCCATTATCCCAGGACGGGAGCACAGAATAATAATAATAAACATCTCACAATAGTTTTCCCTTCGAGGTTTTCCCATGGGTTTTTACCCGAAAATTTCATGCGCAATGTGTTTGGTTTCAGTTTTTGCTTCCGCTGTAATGTTTCGTTAAAAACTCAATTGTGCTCTTATTCACTAAATTAGTTGATTTGGAATTAATTGTCGGGTGTTGGGTTAGAGAAAATTTAACATGGTAATAGAGACATGGTTCTGAAATGAGAAACCAAGTTGCACAAACATGATTTTTTTTTGCAGTGTAGGAATTTTATTTTATTCTCTGCAAGTTTGTTGGTGAAAGATAATTTTTTTTAAAAAGGGGAGAAGCACGACAGCCGTTGTACAAGAGGCACAACGTACAATGCTTTGTGTGTGCAACTGTTGAAGATCAGGCTGAGGTAGAGCTTCAGAAGATCAGTCGGGCTGTGACAACAGTGAAGTTGGCTATGGATTGACTACTAAAGCAGACGTGGCAATGAAGATATCCAAGATGTCGAAGTAGGTTGCAACAGGCAACCACCAGTACAATCGCCAATCGTCGATTGACAAGTCATGGGTGGTGTGAGCAAAATAGCAAGAGGCAATGTAGGTGGTTGTTGGCCATGGAGCAGTTGTAGTTGCAGCCACCAACAAGGAATTGTCGAAGCAGGTCGTGCACGTGTATAGCCAGTTGTTGGGGCAACCATCATTGCAGACTAGCCAGTAGCCAGGACAAGGGCACAATGACAGAGCCGACGATAGGGCTAGCTCAAACAATCAACCAACCAACAAGACAAAAACCACCAAACATAGAAGGGAAGTCCCCAAGAAGCCTCGGGCAAGCCCAACAGGAAGCTAGGCAACCCAAAGATGTCGTCGGGTAGTTACAGAAGTCATAGGGCAGTGGGCAGCAGGTCCGAGCAACGGGCAATGGGTTTGGGTACCAGGCAGCGGGCAACAGGTTCGAGCAACGGGCAGTTGATCTGGGTAGCAGGTAGCAAAGTCCGGACAATGGGTCCCGCGTAAGGATTCGAGAACCACTAAATTTTTTGGTTTTCGTGCCTAAAGGACTATGCACATATTTTCAGTGTTGTGATCAGATCTTGGAGATGGCAACAACTAGTTTGCGGTGTGAGGGACAGTTGGAGGGTGCCTCTAACTTTCTTCCATGGAAGGTGAGGATCATGTTTTCCTGAGGGAGAATGGACTATGGAATCATGCAAATATCGCAATGACCATGCCGACAAATCCCACACAGCTGGCCAAGCATGAGGCAAAGGAGGCCAAGGCAATGTGGATGATCTTAGATTCAGTAAGTGATCATCTTGTACCTCACCTATCTAAGAAAAAGTCAGTCAATGCGATGTTCTCGACTTTGACAAATCTGTTTCAGAGTAATAACGAGAATCGAAAGATGGTATTGAGGGATCGACTCAGGAACACCAAGATGTCCAACACTGATTCAATGACCAATTATCTCACTGGGATCACTAAGGTTTGTGATCAATTGGGGGCAGTCGGCGAGACAATGATAAATGTGGAATTAGTGAGGGTGGGCCTTGAATGGTTTCACCAAGCCTTGGACTTCATTCATCGAAGGCATCTGTGCTCGAGAGAAGCTTTCGGACTTCAACCGATTGTGGGATGATTGCATCTAGGAGGAGTCTTGTAGAGAGGCTCTGGGAGGACCACAGGAGGATGGTGATGAGGAAAACCTTGCACCTGTCAGTCAGGCAAAGAAGGGCAAGGGGAAGGTTAGGAAGAATACAGGTGGAGATTCATCTTCATAAGATAGCATAGGGAAGGACCTAAGTAAGGTCAAGTGCTTTCACTATCATAAGAAGGGACACTATGCTTCATAGTGTCCGGAGAGGAAGAAGGGCAGAAACAGGATGCAACAAGAGGTAGTTGCGTCGACAAAGACTCAAGTGGATGAGTTTGCCAAGAAGTTTGGACAAGAGTTCTTACTTGTTTCCCAGACTTCCTTGGCCACCATATCAGATGGTGCATGGTTGCTAGATAGCAGAGCCACATGTCATATGACAGGAGCACGGGAGTTGTTCGAGAGCTTCACAGAGTCAGACTCATATGTGCATGTGGAACTTGGTGTGGGCACCAAGCATGTAGTAAAGGGATTTGGGACAGTGCCATTCCAGATGGAGTCAAGAGGCGTGTTAAGAGGATGAATGTGCTATGGGTGCCAGAACTCGGGAGGAGTGTGCTCTCAGTCTCATCGATTGAGAAGAAGGGATTTGACGTAGCATTCCAAGATGGATAGGCGTTGATCAAGCCCAGGGGATCTAGCTCAGACACAATAGTGGTTCTTGGAGTTAGAGAGAGCAACTTGTGTAGGCTAAAGGGCTAGACTATGTGAGCAATGACAAGCAACAGAGTGGCAGAGAATAAGGAGTAGGTAGCTCTAAAGGTTGAGCAACTCAGAGGGAGTCAGCCTTCAAGTTCAAGTGCGAAGGAGCAGCCTTCCAAGTCTGCCAAGAAGGAGTCATGGTACGAGATGGCCATGCATGATGCTCAGGAGTAGGAGGCTTCTAGGACCATGTTCAAAGGAAACAAGTCTTCGAAGAAGGATCCGAACGAGATGGTAGGGATAAATTTAGTTTCTGAGGGAGCAACCATGGTAGTGGATATGATAGCGAAGACAGAGCCACCTCTGGGTGGTGGAAGTACCTTCCTCGCTAAGAGGACGTGTTGATGTATGTAGCATCGGACAAGTACTTCCATGTCGATTTGTGTCTAACACGTGGGAGTCGACCTTAATGCCTCTCGGGACTTAGGAGATTCACTTTATTAAAGTGACTAATAAAGTGAATGTACTTTTGTAATAAAGTGAGTTTAATTTAATTAAATGCCAAAGTATTTGGCATTAGTAATTAAATTAAATCCTATCCATTAGATCTAAAGTGAAGGTGATATTTAATCTTAGCCCTTGATCACTTTGGAGATCTAGGGTTTTGGATTTAGGGTAAACTCAAGGTTATAAAAGGCATCCTATGTGAGAGGAGGAGACATATACACATAGAGTGAGAGAGTGAGATCTCATTGATTGGGTCAAGAAGGACTTTCATCCAAGTGTGCAGGGATAGGATTCAAGGAAAGGAGCAAAGGGGCAATAAGGGAGATAGCAACCAACCAGCAAGATCGAAAGACTAATCTTGAGGTTTGTAAGGCTTGGCTGTTTTTTGATATGTATTTTCCTCAGGTAGGCCATTATCCCAAGACGAGAGCCCAGATTAATAATAATAAAAATCTCACAGTACTGGTTTTCCCTTCGGGGCTTTTTCAGGGTTTTTTACCTAGAAATTTCATGTGCAATGTGTTTGGTTTTAGTTTTTGCTTTCGCTATAATGTTTCATTAAAAACTCAGTTCTACTCTTATTCATTAAATTACTTTATTTGGAATTAATTGTCGGGTGTTGGGTTAGAGAAAATTTAACCTCAAGCTTCTTTCCCCTCAATAACTCGAATTACCCATTTAGCACATAAGGCTTCAATGTGCAGGTGGGTTTTGAAAATACCCAGGTCTCCAACCTCTCACAGGGTCTAGCAAAGCTCCCAATTAATTCTATGAAACCCTTACTTTTGTCTGTCTTGGCCCAAAGAAAGTCTCTAAGAGCCTTCTCCAACTTTGAATAAGTTGCATTAGATGGAACCCAACAAGAAGAATAACATATGTAAGTTGTAGCCAATACTTTACTACCTATCTGGAATTTTGCTTCCAGGGATAAGGGTTTGGTAATCCACTTATCAATTTTTTTCTCCACCCTTGATACAAGAAACTCCTAGAGGTCTCGAGGCAAGGTCTAGAAGGCAAAAGGGATGCCCAAAAACTTAAATATTTGGCCCAGGTGGAGCTAGGATTAGTTTTGAGAGGCCAACCAATCAAGCATGAGTTGTTGACTTTGTTTAATGTTGTGTCTTGGCCCATTGAATATTTGTCCTTGAGACAAGGTAGAAAGTGTCCAAACATTCCATAGTATGAACCCAAGAAGTATGGTCCTCGAGAATTGTTAGGAAGGAGTCATCAACTAAATGTCCATTGACCATTTGTTCTCACTTTGGTTCCAAGAGAGGGACTCTATGAATAATGTCGAGATTGACTTAGGAGCAAAGTGTATAGCCAAGGGCTTTTGTGACCAAGAGATATAAGGTTGGTGCCAAGGGACAACCTTGTTTGATAGACAAAAAAAAAACCCACTCTTTCGTGCTTGCTTCTATTGATGGCCAAACAAATCGACACATTTGTAAAGAGCATTTCTAGATTGGTAATTAAATTGTGACTAAATCCTAGGGCTTTGAGCATCACAAGGATGGAAGGTCATTCCACTTAGTCATAGGTTTGATTGAAATCAATTTTGATGGACAAGGTGTCAAGGACAAAAGACTGGGCCCATTCTGTCCCCTCCCAGGCTGCAATTACATTATCTGGGATATACCACCCTTGAATAAACCCAATTTGTTTCGAGCGGATGATCTTGAGAAGAATATTCTAGATGCACAAGGCCAACACCTTAGATAGGATTTTTACAGGACATGTTAAGAAGAGTGATGAGCCTCCAACTTGTTATCAACTTTGGGTGCTTGCATGGTTAATCCCCATCGTAGAGAGCTTGTCCTAAGGTTTTTTTTATATACTTGCAACAAATTTGACCCAACAAAGTTCCACACGACCTTGTAAAATTCACAAGGGAATCCGTTGAGGCTAGGTGCCGTATAATCTACCATTTCATGGAATGTTGTCTAGAGCTCATCAAGAGATAGATCTAGGTCAAAGGCCCTTATTTGCTCCTCAAAAATCAGAGATGGGATTAAATCTAGAGACTTTTGTGTAGCAACATGCCTTTCCTTAGTAAGGCCCTGAGTTTATAATACAAGCTTGTAGTGAAACATGAATTCGTTCTTGATAACCTCTTCGCTATTTGTTTTGTCCATAGTAATTTTCAAAGCAGAAATATTCTTGTTGGTCTCCTTAGAGGAAAGTGCTTTAATGAAATCTTTTGTGGGTTTGTCTCTATTTTTGAGCAGTTTTGGTGGGTTTGTTCCCAGTGTTGACCTAGTGTCATGCTCTCAATTGGGTCGCTCTAGTATAGCAAGTCTCATCCAACTGAAGTAAGTAGCACAATCTAGCAGTGTGATTTCTTTTCTTCATCTCGAAGGGTCTATTGCAAGCCTTGCATGACTTTCTTTAGTTCATCACAAACTACTTTGTTGTGGCCATGCCAGATCTTCGTAATTTGCCACCTATAACCCCTTAGAAAGGAAATAGTTATGGAAATGGTGTCTTCCCACTAGACTAGACGATGAAAGTCCCCGCATTGCTAGAGAATTACGTTCCACACAGTTTGAATGCTGGCTAGAAAACTTGGTCTTTGAAGGTGGGAGACATGCATGATATATCGAGTTATTGGAAAACACATCTTTGGGGCCCCAAAACCAATGGTATTTAGAAGATGAAAAAAATGTTTTGGTCTATGATTACATATACTTATTCTAATATATTTGAACCTCTTTTGCTATGATGGCAAGGATTATAAAATTTTATTAGCCAGGAATTCCATTTTCTGAACAAATATCTACCATATAAGGAGGGTCCATAAAAGTTTGTAATCATGTTTGTCCAGTGTGTTATACATATCATCTAAAACCAATAGAGTGAGTATGCATGTTGTCAGTTTAGTAGAAAGAGAAGAGCTGTGACTTAAGTCATAAGGAAGGAAAGAATAATGAGGAAGTTCATCATAAATTTCACATATATGACCAAAGAAGTAGTATTATACAAAGTTGAATGCCCAAGTCTCTCGTACCTATTCTTATAGGTGTTAGTTTTCTATAATAAACTGAAGTAAATTTAAAATATATTATAGATGGTGCAAAAAGCAACATAGGTTGCTTGTATTGCAGTACAAAAGGGAAGGCATGGTCCAAGTTTCATAAGGAAGAAATTTAATGCATTGGGAAAACAAGGAGAGTAGTCAAGGGATTAAAAGGATGAAGGGATGCCAATTGATGAATTCACTGTTCACCTAAGTTACTAGGACCCGAATCTGGATTCGAATACGGCAAGGAAACAATAGGTACAAACAATATAAATATAATTTTATAATTTAAAAAATCAAATTTATATAAAATTAAAATATATGGAACATTTTATATATATAAATATACATTTGTAATATATAACATTTATATAAAATAATTTATATAATACTTTAAAATAATAATTAATCTAATCTATTAATTATTTTATATAATTTAAATTATAAAGTTACAATATATAAAATTTGGAACTTATATATTAAAACAAAACTAAAGTTAATCCACTAAGTTTATATATAATAATAATCTAATTTTAAGGTCATTATCAAGCTAGACACCAAATTGGTGTATGAGACCCCTTGTTTGTGGAACAAGGGACCCCCTCTACGCAGTGATTTGACTGCTAAAGTCTACGGAGGTATACATAGCCTACCCCCATCTGGATTTGAACCTGTGACCTCTTAAAAGGAAACACATGTTCTTAACCATTTGCTGCATAAATTAAGATTAATATATTAAAGTCTTATACAACAAAATATATTAAAAAACTAATATATATTAAAGTTTTATGCACTAAAGCTAATATATATTAAAGTTTTATACAATAAAGCTAATATATCTTAAAAATTTAAAACTAAAACTATATTCCAATTTTCCGTTCTTGACTCCCGATTGCACTTTCTTCCCATTCACCGTCGTCTGCAATCTCTTCCCCGTCGCGTTGTCTATAATCTCTTCCTCGTTGTGCTATCTGCAATCTCTTCCCATTCGCACTGTCTTCCCCTCATCTCGACAACAAGGTGCCATCGACTTCAAGCATCAGATGAGTGCTGGGGTCGAGCGAATGTATGGATGTGCAGGAGGCTTAGTGGACGAATGATAGGGTCAAGCGATTGTATGGCTACAAAGGACCCTCATTGGGTGAATGGTTGCGCAGGAGAATGGCATGCTTTTGCTGGTCAACATTCCTGATACATTTCATTTTTAAGGATCCGGTTTTGGAGTGGATGCTAGATGTATCAAGGGGGTTCAGGATCCGAATTCGGATTCGATCCACAGATCCATTTCCCTAGGCCAATGGATCTGGTAACGCAGTTGTTCACATAAGATCTTTGTGAGATGTTCTGCAGTGAAAGGACATGAATGATTTTGGCTTTTTTGTTACTTGTGTATTCATTGGGCATATGCAGCGTTTCATTCATTTATTTATTTATAAAATTCTTCCTTTGGATATTATATATGAAAAATATGTACTTACGACATTTTTACAATAATGTTGGTCATGTGGGTAGCCACTAGAAGCTAAGAAAAAGAAGGCTTTAAAATCCTTTAAAGCCACCAAAATCTCCTGAGGTCATAACACCATTGCCACTTGGCCATACAACAATTAAACTGAATGTCCTCACAATGCCATTTGGTCAAATAACAAGAAAACTGGGAGTATAAAAAATTATTTCTAGAAACATCATTTAGCCCACCACCAAGATCAGACCCACATTAAGGAGGATGTTCCTTATGATTCTTGGTAGGGTCCAATCTATCGTTAATTGGATCCACGTAAAGAACTATAGCATTGCATTCATCATCTTTTGGCTGCTTTTTATTCTCCAGGATTATCAGTGTAAGAGTCAGAAATTTATAATTCAATGGCCACGCTAGAGGGCTATGCCGATAGCTATGGTTGCCAGTGTTGAATATATCGGCGTTATATCGGAAATTTCGGATCTGTCGCCGACATTTTCACCTGGCCGAAATTTTCTTCCGAATATTTCGCGAAACTTCCGAAATTTTCAATGTGTCGCGACACATTCACTAGCTCACGACATTTTCTCAATGTGTCGCGAATCGATGGAATATGTCGGCATGCTTAAAGTTTTTAGCAAATAAAAAGCGCGTAAGGGGTTTTACTAAAATTCTTACTTAAATTTTGCATTACCATTAATTGTTTCAGGATGTTTGAGAGTGGTTCCAACCTCATTGGACTTCATATGAAGAAAGTAGAATTTTAGGTCCCATTCAAAATTCAGGAGACTTAACAGTTTTCAGGATTTCAAGATTGGCAAGATTGCAATGTTTCCACTGGATTCTATCATGTATGAGAGTATGGAACTGACATTTAATCAAGGGAACCAAGCCCTTTATGTACCTCGATGTTGGTGGCATTGATTGTTGAACTCTTTTGTCATGACCCCAGTAAAAATGTACCCTTCACTCAAGTATAAACTCTTCTATTGAACTCTTCTCTTTGTCGTCATGTCAGGTGACTTAGTAGTGTATGTGCACACCAACCTCTATCTTATATACAAGTAGAGAGAAGAGTGGTTGAAGGGAAAGACAAAGATGTGGGATGTGTTTTCTGATGATATGGGTTTGAACAACAGTGTTGAGTTGGCATTAGCCAACTTGGATCTTAATGAACTAGTGCTAGAGYCGGTCACTTTTGATGATGGTGATCCTCTTGAGGGGTCATCCTCCAGAGTCCACATCAACAAATGCACGAATTGCATTGGATATAGGGGAGGAGGAGGAGGATGGAGGAGAGAGCAGTGGTAGTGATGCCAATCTTGATGATTATGACATGGAGGACTACTGATAGTCACAACTCATGAGCTATGAGATTCTTTCATCTACGGTTCTAGTATCTAGATTCTACGCTATAGCTATTTTGTATTTTTCATTGACATTCCCACCTATAGTATCAGTGACTCTAACTTAGTATGTTATTTGATGTTGTAGAGGCCATTTAGAGCCTCATTGATTATGTATTTATGTTCCGATCTCTAGATATGTATTGCACTTGGTGTCGTTTTGATATATTCATGAGAATACTTTGGATATGTTGTCTCTAATTGTCTCTAATGCTTTGGAAACATGATTTAAAATCTTATTATCACCTGATCACCTGATATTAAGATTATATGGTGGCACCTATTATTCTATGATGATATACGCACCTTAATATCATCTTAATATTTCATCATGATATCCATGATGATATTAATCATGATACGCACCTAGTCTACATCAGATTATAGTCTAAGCTCCAGGGTCATGATATCGCATCTTAATTCATCTTAATCTCACATCAGATTAGAATCATGAAATAGTTGATATCATCTAAGCTCCAGGGTCATGATATTCATGAGACTGATTATGGTGTCTTCCACGATAGTCTTTATTTTTAATACTTCAACATGTTTCAGAATTTTCGGTTTAGTAACGATATGTGACCACTTAACATCTTATGCATCTTATTTATTGGTTGTATTTTCATATTTATGTAGCAAAGTGTTTATTTGATGTTGTGGTTGTTTTACAAGTTTAAAAAATTGAAAAAAATGAGTGTTTTTGTATTTTTTTGAGGTCTTGCGACATTTTCCGACATATTCCGACATTTTCCGCCGATGTCGCCGAGAAGTTACATTCCGGACCCTCGCCGACACTTTCCCTGACACGATGGTTGCATAAATTTTAAAAATTTGCCCAATCTGAAATTTCATCTCACTTCTATGAGGCCAGGAATCTACTTCATAGAGTTTTAGTGTTGAAACTAATTTCTCTAACAGCCCTGCAAGAAACTTCAAATCTGCCCATCACTACTTCTAGGAAAACTCAAGTGTTAGAATTTTAGGGAAAAGAGAAAGCAGTAATATCTTTTAAATTTGATCACTACTGTAAATAAAGATCGGCACTTAAAACAAAATTCTGAAGTAGATTAAATACAGAAAATACAAATCTGAACATGCTAAGGAGAGCCAAACCTTAACTAGGACTGATCATGAACAGAAGAAAACATTTATGAATATTAACTTGAACTTAAAGCAGATGCAAACATTAGCATAATAAGATTTGAACTTTACCTTAGCAAAAACAATTGATAGAAGTACCTGATGTGTAGTTGTCCTCTTTCTTTATGCTCAGAAACTATGAAGGTCATGGATCAAACCCTCAAGGGTTTGATCTCATCATGATCTTAAGTGAACAATTTGCCAAGAAGAACATAGGCTCAAACTAAAGGCTGTCCAATATGGACTGTAGTACTACGGCAACAAAGGGCTTGTCAAACCCTCACAACTAAATCTGATAGACAGAAGTAGTAGGCAGCAAACATCAGGGACAGTGTTGGCTTCTATCTCTCTACTCTTCTACTTAGGATTCTCCTACTCTGATCCTATTCGACCCAGGTTCAGACTTAGTAAGCTCCCAACAAAAGCCCTCTAAAACTATCGGCCCCTCTGGTAGACCAAAAGGCAACGCCGTACACAGAGTGTACTGCGCAATCTCACCCGAGATAGCTCTATGGGTGATGCAATACTCAGGTGTTTGCAACCTAGGAATGAGTGGAGATCTATGGGTGTTGTTGACCACCTCTTCAACTAGGTGGTCAACTCCATGTACCATGAAGATATGCATCAACAGATGAAAACATGTCAAAGATTTTTTGGTTCTACAGGGCATTTTTTGCTCCAGCACACAGTTTTGTAAGTGGGATTACCGCACCCCTGCGCGGGTTTATAATGTAATAAGTCTACATGGATCATGTTAGGTCAGTTGCCCTAAGGTTTCTTCATTAGGAGAGTTCCTTTCACTAATTTGTTTTTATCCTCAGGAGGTTAATGTGGCCTAATCAGCCGGGTTAATCTCCCTTGAGTTTTTCACTCCCACTAGCAATAAATCCTCCAAAGTGGTGAAAGGCGTCTAATGAAGTCATTCTTAGGTAGCTAGTGTTTAAAAATGTTGTAAATGACCATGTAAGACAGCACGCAAAATTTTGCAGAATTCCGTCAAGTCTAGCTAGGTTTTTTTTAAGTTGGGAATTAATTAATTAATTAATTAATTCTAGGTAATTAATGTAAAACTTAGGTCCCAAGATTTTAGATAGGGGTATTTGTACTCAAAAGAAAGATAATAAGACCCCCTACACCCGTGGACCAAGTTTCAACTCAGTCGGACAAGTTCTGCTAGGTTTTTTGTCCACTTAGAAGTTTTTCGGAAAATGACAATTTTAATTGCCAAACCCAGAACATGGGAAAATGTCAATTTTGTAATAGTTAGTCAAATCAGGTGAAGTAAGTGGCAATAATTGATATGGAGCCCACCTAACCCTTTCCTAACCCTTACTTACCCTTTACCCACTTCATTTAATTAAATTACATGTGGGAATACATTACCTCATATGAGCTTACGTCCCCTCTCCCACGTATGATATAACACCTCATGTTTAATTGAGTTATGGGCCCCTCCTCATGAGGTGCGCCCTTCCTCTCCCATCCACGCCCCACATTAGAGTGTGGACGTCACACGCATTCCTCCATGCCCTCATTCACTCTCATGCATCCCTCCACGCCTTCACCATCCTCACACTTTCTCTCACGTAAAGAGGGAAAGGTCACACATAAAGTGGGAAACTTACCTTTGGATGATGCATGGGCCTCTCCTTCATCCAATACGCTTTCACTATGCTTACACCTCACCATGGGAGTGTGTCATACACATTCCCCCCGCCCTCACTTGTTATTTCCTCCAAACCTCATGCTTTCTTTGAAGAGATGTGCCTTTCCTCTTGGAAGGTGGAAACATCAAGTAAAAAAGATGGAATTTGCCTTGGATGAAAGCGTGGGACTCCTCTCTTGGCCAATACGCCTCCTTCATATTGCCATCTCATCCTTGCAACTCTTCCCTCATACCAAATTCGTCCCTTCCTCTCTTGCTTTATCCTCATCCAACTCAATTACTTGCCATTTCCCCTCACCCTAAAAGCCTATCATCTCATTGGTTCGTTTTACCTTTGAGTTGTCTTTCCCTTTGGATCTTTGACAAGTGTTGAAGATCCAAGAGAGGTCTCTTAGTCTCCCAAGGCTATAAAAGAAACCTCTCACTCCATCATTCAGGACCATTCTTCGCAGTAATGTTATGCTACCAAATTCTCTCCATCCCACTCTCTCTCTCTCACTATTGTCATATTGCTTCACTAGTTTTGGTTATTGAAGAGCTTGGAGCAACATCGTTGCTACAACCTCTTCCCATTTAATAATAAAGAAATTGCTTTGGAGGAATTGGGAGTGTTGGATTTTGTCTGCATGCTTCATTTACATACTCAAGGTGATATTGTTCTTGTTTTCAGTATTTTGTGATCATTAAAATAGTATAGCTGAGGTATAGCTTTGTTTGCTTGGTTAGGTGGAGTAAAATTTTGTGTGCTTGCCTATATGTATTATGTTCATGTTTAATACCAACTTTGTTTTATTATGCATGCACACAATCCATTTGTCTATTTGATCTCACACTTTATTGAGCTTACAGGTTGCCTTGAGAAGGAGTTGTTGGGATAGCTTCAAGGACGAATGTACCATCATCTTCACTTACACTTCACAAGCAATTTTGTGTTCTTCTTCCTCATTCTTTCACTTTCAGATTTTGGTATGTAACGTGCTTAGATAGGTCCCAAATCAAATATTAAATTCTGGTTTTTATATGTGTAGAGTTTCTGTTGAAAAACAGAAATCTCGTAACTTTGTTGAGTGTGTTGCAGCTCAAATCAGCAAGCAATAGCTTGCTGATTTTTGCAGGTTCTTACCAGGACAAGAGGGCATGCTGCCCAATTTCAAGCACAACACACCCTCAAAATAACTCCTTGAAGTGGTAATAGTTTCTCTTATTTCTCTTCCCTCTAAAATATTGTAAACACAAGCCCAAAGGAGTTGTACCCAAGCGGCTTGCCTTCCCATTTGAGTCTTTACTTTGCATGCTTTAGTTAGATTTCCTTTTTGTTTTTCAGATCTTAGCTTAGTTAGTTTAATCGTTGATATCTACATGCATGCTTAAGGTACAATTATCTAGAGTAGATCCAACATAACATATGCTAGATTAGAGCCCGTGGAGGCTTAGATTAAATCTCTTTTTCAGTTGCATGCAAGTTACATAATCTCAATCTTTATCTTACACACATGCATGCACATGCCGGTTACATAATCTCTTAAGTAATCGTCTTTCATTTTCTGCAAGTCATTTCCTTTGCTTGATTTTCACATGCAACAATCTAATTAAGCATTTAAACTTGCAACCTATTGGTTCAAAGGCTTCAACCTTCATTTTCACAGTTTTCAGTTTCACAAAGCAAATTTAGTTCTTGACATTTACATGCAATAATTCCAACTTAAGAACTTGCAATTTCATTGTTTAAGGGCTTCAGCCTTCAGATCTTTCGGTTTCAGTACTTTGGCAACTTTATTTGAGCAAGCTACAAGCACTCAAACATACATCGCAATACTTAGCTCATAGGTCTAAAATAAATTAATTAGACTTAATAGGACACCATAACTCATCATCTTCGCCATTTAAAACGGGGTCAGAGGAAGGTAACGGAAGGTGCTAGGCCGGGGACGGTCTCACGGCACACAGCGTCCTTTCCGAGAGTACTCTGATCTTAGGGTTGACCTGTGAAGCTAGGGTAGGCCTCGTTGCCTCACTTCTTGAGCATCCAGCAATCACTTGGTAACTGGAGGACGAGAGTTTTTGGGTTGACACCTAGATAGGGCTAAAATTAATCACACTTAATCAACTCAATCCTTAGTCTACAACATCGTCAATTTACATTTTACACTTGCAAGCACTAATCTCATTATCTGTTTATATCATGCAAGTTATCTTTTATATGTTGTAGAATAATTGCTTAAGTGATTATATCTCTTATCTAGAATACTTCATTTTTCAAGCATTTCATCTATCTTGTATCCTTGTATCTGTGGTGTGATCCTTCAAGAAGTGTGCATCCACCTGGAGGCATTCTCTTGACTGGGTCTTGAGTGCTTTGCGTCTTTTGGCCATTAAAAAGCAGTCCAACAGAATTCTATATGTTTTGAGCATGCTTGGCTTGATGTGTTGATGGTTGTTTATCTTTGAATATCTTCTTTTCTTGCACATTTCAAGCAATTGTTAATATCTTGTATCTAATCTAATTTAGCTTGTATATCTCATATATTCTTTTGTATCTATCTGTATCTGTCTTGTTATAATTTTGTAATATTTGTAACTTGTAATTATCTTGTAACGAACACCCCCTTAACTTAGTTGACCGCTTGCCCAATCTTAGGCACTAGTCTTAGTTGCCCTAAGAAAAAGTCTAACTTTCATACTTAGATAATTGCATCTTGCACTTGTTGTTTAACATCATAGGCTAGATCCCCCCTAACCTTTTAACTTATTAAAACCAACTCCTAGAACACATAAACGTTAATCTCAACTAGTAACTAAGGTCTACCCCCCTTGGCTTCCTTAGGAGTTGGCCTAGACAGAAGAGGTTCAAGTCAAAGTGACAGTGTGGACTTTGAACCTAGGCATTGTGCCTCCGAGGACACACTAAGTGAGCAGGACTTAGCTCACGTTTGCAAGTGTGTATAAGAACGGCAACAGGTGTAACTTGTAATCTTTATTTATTCAGTCTAGCATCGGATTATATCAGTTATTCTATTCATGCATGTGAAATACCATATCTAACTAGTTAATTCATTCATCTAACAATCACAACTTAACAACCATAAAGACGCATACATTCATTCACATAACACAAGTGTTACCGTGGTTCGACCCCTCCTAGGCTACGTCCACAAAGATCTTGCTCTTGGGCACTTTATTAAGGTTTAATAATATGTTACGTCGCGCATGTTTACAATCTTAGATCTCACTCTCCTCAACAGGCTCCTCGATCCCTGCGAGGCTGACTAGATCGCACCATGCTCCTCAGCCTGCGATCTAACCCTCAGGATCAAGTTGATCACTCCTTCCCTAGCTCACCAGCTACTAAATGGTTCAATTCTTACAACTCTCTGCCCTTTGTTCTCTCCCTCGATCAATCTGTCTCTATGTGTCTCTCTGTCGATATCCCCCCCTTTTCCTCTAAGTACTACCTATTTATATTCTTGGCTCATTAACCATTACAATACATTACAAAAACCCTAACCCTAGCATCGTTAGGTTTTCCTTGCATGCGCACCTTGCCTACTTCCCTTACATGTGTTGGTTTTCCTTCCAGCTGTCCTTTCCTCCTTTCATGCTTCTCTTCCCAAAAATAGTCTTTTCTCCTGACTATGTCTGCATCCAATAGGCCCCCAACACTGACATGTGGCTCATCTCGAGCCACCTAGACTTTGTGCGCTTCTTCAACAGCTCCTGCGAGAGTCTGGAACTTCTCTGTGAGTTCATTTGCTTGTGTTTGAGCCTGCGCGGTCTTTTCTCTGAGTGCGTCCAATACTTGCGCTCTGATCTCTTCGTTGATCATCTCTGCGCACTCTACTTGAATTTGTGCCATGTTCTTCTTTACCTCTTTTGCCTACGCAATGACCTCCACTGCTAGCTCTTGAAGAGGTTCCATTTAAGCTTGTCGATCGTTCTTCTGTGTCTACACAGCTATGAGCTCTGCCTGCAACTTCTTCATGTCTTGTACTTCTTTGAGGCACTCAGTGATCTTCATCGTCTTCTGCCTCTGCTTGAGGTCCTGGATAGTTGCGCTTATCTTTTCCTCTTCCTGGTCCCACTGTTGGACCTGTTGATCATCCTCCAGCTTTGTCCATAGTTGTGTTTCTTTATCGAACAACTCAGCAGCTGCGCTGACTTGTCCTTCCATTTCCTGCATCTGTCCTGCTACTTCCTGCTTCCTTTGCTCCTTCACCTCCGGGGGAGTGGTAGGGATGAGTTTTTCCCAGAGATTCTCAATCTCCTACTTGTACTGATCGATTGTTTGCACAATCTAATCAATTTTCTGCGTCGTTGTGGGCTCTGTTGTTTGCGCGTTCTTTGGAATTTTGTCATAGGCTACAGCCAATCCCTGCTCGAGCCTATCCGCGCGATCTTTCTCATCTTTGGTCTCGAGCTTGACCTGCTCGAGCACCAACTCCAACTCTTCTTTGTTGTCCTTTGTCTGTTGCAATTCTGTTGCATCTGTGCGTGCACGCGACTGTACCTCCTACGCGACGCTGACTTGTAGTTTATATAGCGCCTTGGTTGGTATCCGCCCCATTACCAACTGTATTTGTGCCAGATCTTTCAAGGGTGTTTGGCCCACAATTTCATCCATGCGCAGCATGCTGGGTGTAATGTGAAAAGTCGAACTCAGTTGTGTTGTCGTCTGGATCATATCCTACTCATTTGGTGCAGCCTTGGCTCCTGCTTCTAATGTTGCAGAGACTGACTCTATTCCTCTGCCTGCCCTCTGCGTTTCTCTGATTTGTTCTAGGAGCTGCCTCATGTCGACCAGCTCGTCCTGAATCCTGTCCCTTTGGCACTGGGCCTCGTCAAAATCCTCCGATGTTCGGTCCTGGACCATTTCATCTATGAGGTCTACGTCATCCTCAGTGATTGTATATTCCGGTGGCATCTTATGCGCCTTAGCTTTCTTGCGTGCACCCCCAGTGTGTATGATCGGCCTCTTGGTCTGGCCTTGTTCCTCTTGGGTAGCACTTGATGTGGTCCCATGTGTTGTCTCGGTCTCTTTCTCATGTTCCTACGACGCCTGGGTGTTGTTCTTCTTCCCTGCCTGGGTACCTTTCTTTGGTGCATCCCCTTTCTTCTATTGCGACGGCTTCTGCCCTAGCTTTGGCTTCTTGGGCGTCGTTTTGTCTCCTACATGTGTTTGTTCTTGCCCTGCCTCAGCATCCTTATCTATGGACATCTCTTGATTCAGAAATGGAACTCTCCAGTCATCTTGCCAATCTTTGATGGCCATCTCTATGTCCTCTTCATTGATGCAGTATCGCAATTGTAACCATTCCTTCTCGGGATCCTTTCATGCTTGGATCCATACTGCATGCCTGGTCACTTTAAAGTTGGCTATGCCCTGATATTGTGCGACCACTTCTGGCGTAACTCGCCAAGTGTTGGCAATGCTTTCCTGCACGTCGTTGTAATACCCTGTGAACATGCCTGCATTTGCACTTTTGTTTTTGGGGTTTGACGTTGTCCCCAATGATAGGTATCGCGTTGCGCAGCACTGAGTGGATCGCTCAGAAAAGTATGAGTACTTAGGCTCCCTCCATCCGACCAAGGCGATCAGGATGAGTAGCCAAGAGTAGTGAAATTTTGTCCCCAGGTCATGTGCATCCTTGCAGTCTTCAAGGAACAAATTTAACAGATACAGGGCTCAGCTAAGTATAGTGCCCTTTGCACACTGTGCTACAGCTGCGACGACCCCAGCAGGGACTTCCTCCTTGCAGCATTTCCTGAGCAATTTGCATGCCATGAGCTTGGTGGCCATCTTGGTTGTTGTGTCACTAATGCACTTAATGATGATTCTACGCGACCCTCTTTCTGTGCCATATGTCTTCTTCATTTCCTTGACCAGTGCCTTCTCCTTTGTTTTGTCATCGAGGAACTACGTAGGGCTCTCCCCACGGGATGGCAGCCCTATAATATACGCAATGAGCTCTGCATCTATCGAGACAGGCTCCTCTACCCATAGGTATCCTCTGTGGGTAACTGCCATCAGTTGCTTGACGAAGTTGTTTACGTCATGGTCCCTTCCAAAGTGTGGGATCTCCGTCAAGCTTAGAATCTCGATGTTGGCCAGTCCGATTGCCCATTGTTTCAGTCGGACAATTGGTTCACCGAAGGCTCCTATACCCACAGTATCCAGGTAAACTTGCTTTGCAAACTCCAGAAACTTGTCCGTGTCAGTCACATCATGATCCGAGTACCGTAGTTTCTCCACGCAACCTAACAGGTTAGCCGCGACACGCACCCTTCTGGAATGAGCGGTAAGACTATGGTTGTTGCAGCTTGCCTGCGCGATGATCTTGCTACTGGTTGCTTGCCCTTCCGCTGTGGTGGCTGACTCGAGGTTCCAGCCTCCATTGTTCTCTCCTTTGTATCTGTCTCTGCCCGGCCAGTGACATCTTCTACTATGCCCTCATGTTGTTGCTCCGACGTTGTTGAATGTGACCTTTCTGGCATTGTCGCTTTTGTCTGGTTTGGGACAATCCCATTAACCCTCGAGGCTTCTTTAGGGTTTTCAGGGCGCGAAGGATTGCTTGCGTCCTCGGCCTGTTGGCCCTGTCCCACTTCTGAAATGTCGATATCCATGCCTACTACTGTTGTTTGTTGGGTTTCCTCCACCACTGGTGTGGGGCTCGCTGGTTCCATATTCGACGAAGGGATTTCGTCCAAGTTGACAATTTTCGTGGTTCGTGGTGGTTCATGTTCGCTTCCCTATGGTTGTTGAGGTGCTCTAAGGTTGCTTTGAGGTCGTCTGCAGGCCTGGCTCGGCACTCCTAGCTTAGGTGGTGCTATGGTGGTAGCAATGGGCTTCGCCAAGCTTAGTTCGTTTTGTAACTCCTGCAAACTCGCTCTGTGCTCTGTAGACTCTGTTGCTCTTTGCATTTCTCAGTTTCACAATAACCCTTCTATTACCCACGTGCTTGCCTTATATAGGAATCGTGTGAAACTTCCCAGAGAGGTTACCCAAGTTGTGCTTTGAATGAACTGGCGCTTCCCGTGTACCTGCCATTAAATTCCCTTGACGTCGCTAGTTGGCGCAATTAATGCAACATCCCATCAATCTTCCTTGGCATTCAATTTTGATAGTCGTCGTTAGTTGGCGCCTATTTGTCGTACCCGCCATTTTCGTTGTTTCTGCCTTTTAGTGACCGTTGGTCCTTTCTCTGTTGCGCTAATGTTTTCGAGTGCGCATGAGCGTTCTATTTCCGACGCGCTACCCCTCTTTTAATTGGTTGCTATCTTTTGATGTTTGGCGTGGTAACCCCTTTGTTGCTGCACGCAGTTTTTTTTTTTTGTTATCAAGTGCTAGAAGATCGACTGTCCCTATACAGCTTCAGTCGACTCCCATTGATCACTCCTCTGAGTTTTGTTCCTCCCATGTCCTTCAACTGTACAGCTCCCCCATCTGTAACAATCTTTACTTCGTATGGTCCCAACCAATGCATTCTAAGTTCTCCTGGGTGTTGAAGAGATTTACTGTCGTACACCAAGACTAGGTCTCCCTCCTTGAAGTTTTTCCTCTTGATATGTCTATCATGTCAAGCTTTGTCCCTTGCTTTCTGTACTTCTTGGTGAAACCCTGCTAGAATCCTATCTTCTTCCATGATCATCAGCTGACTTAACCTTTCTTGTACTACGCCTCGCTCTGTCATGTTTGTAATTGTTGCTACGCGCAAACTAGGTACCAAAAATTCTAATGGCACCATTGCTTCTTGTCCATACACCTATCTGAATGGTGTCTGCCCTGTCGATTTTTTACATGTGGTCCTGTACACCCACAGTACTGTTGGTATCTTCAAGTCCCAATCGTCCCTATTAACATTGCAAATCTTTGTCAGTGCATTTTCGAGGATCGTATTAAAGGCTTCCACTGTTCCTATTGCTTGAGGATGATATGGTGTACTCTTTTGATGATAAACTTTAAACTCCTCAGTCATCGCCTTAATAGTGTTGTTAATGAAGTGAGTGCCTTGGTCACTCATCAAAATCATTGGGCATCCAAATCTAGTGATCACATGCTCAAACAAGAAGTGTGTTGCGACCTTAGCGCTACAATCTTTTATTGGTGTTGCTTCTGCCCATCTTGTTAAGTATTATGTCGCAGTAATGATATACCTTGCTCCTGACCTTTTTGCTGGTGGGTTAATTGGTCCCACATAATTTCTTGCCCATTTGTCGAAAACCTGCAAGGTTACCTGTGGCTTCAGGGGCATCTTGTCCTGTCGATTCAACTTACCAACCCTCTAACATACATCACATCTCTGGCAGTAGTCCTTTGAATCTCTATGAACCTTCGGCCACCATAGTCCTACGCGCAATACCTGATGTGTTGATTTTTTATAAGCTAGGTTAAGTATGAAGTTCATTCCATTTTAGCATTTCACTTAACCATAAACAATAATGTTGCAGCAACCAAGATCACAAGAAGAAACACCATGCACAAGAACACAAGAAGTATCCTGGGAAACCCTTCTCAACAAGGGAAGAAAACCCAGCCAAATCCTTTGCTATAATCTTCAAGAGAAAGACCTTCACGACCAAGAAAGACCTAGCACACAAGAGGGTGCTTAAGCCCTAGAACTCTAGCGCCCAAGAGAGGTGCGCACCTTTTGCCAAAGAAGCATACTTGTTGAAATTTCCAAACTCACAAGTAAGATATGTTTCCACAAAGGGGAATCATCCCTTACTTATATTAGACTTTGTCAAATCAGCAAAGGCATCTATTGGCTCAACAGGGCCGACCTCTCTAAGTCACTTTATAAAAAAAAATTATTATTTGTTATGAACATAAAATATACATAAATAGATATTCATAACATAATAATAGTAATAGTTAATAAATAATAATTATTAATAATGAAAGGTCATGTCTCAAAGGACATGACTATTGGTAAAGGGCACCCCTGCGTGGGTATATA
>ML778034.1:2185140-2203916 GCA_009831015.1 Picea engelmannii
GATTTGAGAAGACATCGTGTGCTAGAACAAAAGTTCAAAGGGAAGCCTTCTAGTGCTTATGCTTTGAGGACAAAGCATTTTTAAGGGGAAGGCAATGTTATGAACATAAAATATACATAAATAGATATTCATAACATAATAATAGTAATAGTTAATAAATAATAATTATTAATAATGAAAGGTCATGTCTCAAAGGACATGACTATTGGTAAAGGGCACCCCTGCGTGGGTATATAAACAAGCCCTCATTTCTCAATTGTAATCATCTCATTATATCATATCTTATTCATTCTTATTACATATATATTTGTCCATATGGATTTGGTTACTATATTCCAGATATTTTGGATAATTCTTGTGTGAGCGAACTTTGTTCATCTCATTATTATTATTATTATTATTATTATTATTATTATTATTATTATTATTAATATTAACAATATTAATTATCTTTTACATTTATTATTAATCACATTAAGGTGGGGCCAACCTGTACCCTTTACATAATAGTTAGGGTTACAGGCAAGTCTGACTCGTGAACAACATATAGCAAAGGATCTGATACACCCACTAGTGCTTATCCACTAGGGGCACATCCATAGGGATGTCATAGCTCTGACTCATTGCATTACACAGAAGAACAAGGTCTTCACACGTTAACCTGTGCTCGTCCACAGGCACGTCCACTCTACAGATCTGCTTTCCCACTGCCACTGACAGGAGAATCATCTGGAGTCTTCTCGTCAACTCTGTTGCTCAGAGGAGGCTAATACATCATCTTCATTTATGTTCTCATGACGATGCACCCAGCACTTTAGGATTTCACACGTTAACCCTGTGCTCAGCCACAAGCACGTCCTAACTCAACAGATCGCTTTTCCACTGGATAATCATCTGGAGTTCTTCTCAACTCTCCAAATGGAGGAGGTCATCTCTACATTCCCATCTCTGTCTCAGGCAGGAACCACGTACCATTCTTAGGGGCTTTCTCTCAAGTTTGTAAGCTGAGAGAAAGTCTTCACATAGCTACAATGATCCACACCTCACAGGTTTGTAAGCTAGAGAATGTCTCACATAGTTGCATTCATCAACACTCCCTCTCAGCTAGGGAGGCATTCTTTATCATGCCAAGTCTCACACGAATGTATTTTGAATTTGTCTTGGTTGGAGTTATCGACACTCCCTCTCGACTAGGGAGCCATTCTTCACGAAGTTAATCTAGTGAAGATATCTGCAATCTGCTCAAGTGTAGGAAGGTACTGCATGTGTACGATTTTCCTCTACATCGTATCTTTGAAATAAGGACATTTCATCTCATTGTATTTCGATCCATCAGGAAACACTGGGTTCTCAAGGAGCTTTACTCACGACTCTTGGTTATCATCATAGGATCCATCTCATGGTCAAGTAAATTTGTCAGAAACTTGTGAAGCCATATTGCTTCGCACACTCGATGCTATATACTTTGCCTCTATGGTACTCAAGGCTACAGAGTTGTGTTTCCTGCTGCATTAGGAAACCATGAAAACTTCACGATAGAACATCAGTCGGATGTGCTTTTCCGATTCACTGTACTTTCTGCTCAATCTGAATCGGCATATCCTGCAAACTCAAGTTTAGACTGGAGGCATATCTTAGGCCATATCCAACTGTGCCTCGTATATATCTCAATACATGTTTTGTTGTTGTCTAGTGAGTCTGTCTTGGTTGACTCATGAAATGACTAGGCACATTCACTGCATGGCATGAATCAAGTCTGGTGTTGACCAGATACATTAGTGATCCAATCAATTGTGGATCAGTCTCATCTGAATCATCATCAATCTTCTTCTTTAAATCCATTACGGTGGATTTTGCATTCTGTCATATTGAACTTCTTTAATATATTCACTGTATATTTTCCTTGACTCAAGAAAATTTTATCGATCATCTGTCATACTTCTTATCCCAAGAAGTAGTGCATCATACTCAGATTCTTCATCTCGAATTTAGAAATCAAGGATTACTTGTAACAACAACGCTTTCTGAACAAGTCATCAGGATCAGGCTCTCGTCACCAACATTGTAATGATATAGGTTTGGATCAGCGACACTCTTGTTGAGATCCAAACTTATCAAAAATCTATCTATCTGATATAGTTTCCAACTCATGGATGGAAGCGTATCTGGTTCACTGGATCAAGTGTCTCATCATAGACAACTCCCTCTGTTTGTGAGAAACCTCTGGCTATAGATCTCGTTTTGTATTTCTTGACACTTTCATCAGCTACATGCTTTACCACAAACTTCCCTTTCTAGTCCCTGAATAGTATTTTATGCATCATTCTTTTAAGCTATATTGGTATTCTTCTGTTATGGCATTTTTCCATACCGGTCCTCTTGTTGCTTCTCTAAGACAAGGAGCCTCAGCATCAATGAAGTGGCTCATGACTGAAGGATAGCTCGAAAATCTCTTTTGCTTTGTCGGAATGTGCCTTGAGAGGCTTGTATGTCTCTCTGCCTCTTGCAGAGTGAGTCTAGGTAGGCATTTTATGCCTTGTTGCAATATCTCTGAACATATCAACTAGATAACCTGGAGTAATGTTTGTTCTCCCTCTGAGTTGCTAAAGGGGGAGAAAGTATTGTCTCACTGTCAATCTCCATCTGAGATTCTCTGGGTCTTTGAAAAACTGTCTCTTCTTCAAGGACAACATCTCCGCTTGTTCCAATCTATCTCTGACTAGGGATGTCTTTGAAGATTCATTGTATCCTTTCTTCCTAAAGGATTTAGCTTGGACTTCTTCTTCTTGGGTACATGAAAATACATTGGGCACCCAAATAAACTAAAGTGTTCAATCTCAGGCTTCATTTCGGTGAAGTCTTCTTCGAGAGTTATGTTTTTCAAACTCTGGTGAAGACTCTTGTTCTGCACATATACTGTGTCATGCATGCTTCTTCCCATGGAATCCTATAAAGATTATGAACATGCTTTGCAGCATTGGTTGTCTCAATGATGGTTCTATTCTTCTTCTTTCTCAAATGGTTTTGGCTCCTTCTAAGTCAAGTGACTCCCTCTGAAGGATAAGCATCTTCTTTTCTTTTTTTTTAACCTATCTGGAACAGGAAAACAAAAAGGACCAACACAAGAATATCTCCTAAAGGAGAATAATGAGTACATCAAAATATTTTAAGGAATATTGTCACAGCTACAACACCTACTTGTAATGTAGCAAATTTTTAGAAATATAGGTTAGAGGAATGACAATTACAACAATCAAACCTGGAGTCTTTATTTGAGTGTGTTGTTTCTCTGAATGCATTGAGATCCCTCTGGATCCATGATTTCAACAAAGGTTCCTTTCTCCTGCAATTTCACTCATGACAATGATACAAATAATATATACAAGTGCATACCTGGGGATGCTGATATGATTTTTCCAATGGCTCTTGGTTGATCTCTATCCTCTGAGATCTTTATGAAGAAGATTGTCACGGTGTCACCTTTTGTCATCTTTGTTTATTTTGAAGTTGGCCCTTCAAAGTAAGGGTTTGAGTAGGCGATTGGCTTCCTTGTCCTGATTTCATCTTCCTTCCATTCATTGATAGTTGTCTCTGGTAAACCCTTTTTTATTACCTACAATAAGTCTTCCTCTGAAGTCTTGTCTTTCAAGAACTTTGAAGTTGCTTGATCCATCAAGCTTATCTTCCATCATAGTTGTGTTCATCATAATTTTAGATTCTTCACAACCCTTTATCAACTAGGCTAGAAAACCTAACGGCTAGGCTAGGCTAGCACTTTTAGGTTTTATTGGACTTATGACTGCCAACAATAAGCCTTTGAGAGATAGGAGAACATTGGTGAGCTGAAGAGCTCCTTCAATGAGTTTGCAGAAACCCTAATTCTGGAATTTATGCAGAAATTAGCGAAACCCTAGAAACCCTAGGGCCAAAAATTCAAAATGCTCGGAATGTCACTCTGAGAGTCTCTAGAGATGCGTTGTAAGAGGTCATACTCTTCTATGCCAAAAGTAGCCCAAGCGTCCAAGTATTAAGGGCTGAATCACCACTGAGAAGGAGGTCGTACGGATTTTCTAGAAACCCTAGGAGGGTCGTATGGTTCTACAGAAGAGGAGAGATGGTTGATAAAGTTTTGTAGCTTGTGCAATGGGTTCTTCAAGACCTATGCTCTGATACCATGTTGATTTTATATAAGCTAGGTTAAGTATGAATTTCATTTCATTTTAGCATTTCACTTAACCATAAACAATAATGTTGCAGCAACCAAGATCACAAGAAGAAACACCATGCACAAGAACACAAGAAGTATCCTAGGAAACCCTACTCAACAAGGGAAGAAAACCCAGCCAAATCCTTTTCTATAATCTTCAAGAGAAAGACCTTCACCACCAAGAAAGACCTAGCACACAAGAGGGTGCTTAAGCCCTAGAACTCTAGCACCCAAGAGAGGTGTGCACCTTTTGCCAAAGAAGTGTACTTGCTGAAATTTCCAAACTCACAAGTAAGATATGTTTCCACAAAGGGGAATCATCCCTTACTTATATTAGACTTTGTCAAATCAACAAAGGCGTCTATTGGCTCAACAGGGCCAACCTCTCTAAGACACTTTATAATTTATTATTATTATTATTATTATTATTAATATGAACAATATTAATTATCTTTTACATTTATTATTAATCACATTAAGGTGGGGTTGACCTGTACCCTTTACATAACAATTAGGGTTAGAGGCAGGTCTGACTCTTGAACAACATATAGCAAAGGATCTGATACACCCACTAGTGCTCATCCACTAGGGGAACATCCATAGGGATGTCATAGCTCTGACTCACTGCATTACACAGAAGAACCAGATCTTCACACGTTCACCTGTGCTCTTCCACAAGCACGTCCACTCTACAGATCTGCTTTCCCACTGCCACCGACAAGAGAATCATCTGGAGTCTTCTCGTCAACTCTGTTGCTCAGAAAAGGCTAATACATCATCTTCATTTCTGTTCTCATGACGATGCACCTAGCACTTTGGGATTTCACACGTTCACCTTGTGCTCAACCACAGGCACGTCCTAACTCAACAGATCGCTTTTCCACTGGATAATCATCTGGAGTTCTTCTCAACTCCCTGAATGGAGGAGGTCATCTCTATGTTCCCAGCTCTATCTCAGGCAGGAACCACATACCTTTCTTAGGGGCTTTCTCTCAGGTTTGTAAGCTAAGAGAAAGACTTCACATAGCTGCAATGATCCACACCTCACAGGTTTGTACGCTGGAGAATGTCTCACATAGCTGCATTCATCAACATTATGCGCGGTAGCTTTACCTGCATAATGTCCTCCCGCTATTCCCTCGTGGGCCTCTGCTAAAATCCTAGGTCTTTCATGTTCTAATACACATCGTCTCAAGATGTTGTTTGCACCCATCTTGTATAAGTGTCCTGCAATCAATTGGTAGTTGGCAGCTCTGACTACCAGATTTTTCTTTTGTGCAGTGTTGAATTCTTTTGGCGCAGTCCCTGTACTCAAATATTGAATGATGTCTGTGAAATATTCATCAGCTATTTGGACTGAAAATAATTGTGCATCAGGAAAGTTGTCCTCTAGATTCGTAGGTTCTTCTCCGTTAGTGATCCTTGACAGGTGATCAAGTCCTGCGTTCAACTTACCTGGTTTGACTATCACTTTGAAGTCAAATTCTTGAAACAGTAATAACCATCGACAAATTCTCCCCCCCAACACTGGCTTGTTGACGAGGTATTTGAGAGTTGAATGGTCTGTAAACATCTTGAAATGTTTTCCCAATAAGTAATGTCTGAACTTCTGAAGCGCATAGACCATAGCTAAGCCTTCTCTCTCTGTGGTATTGTAATTCTGCTCCAATTCTGACAGTTTTTTGCTAGCAAATGCAAAAGGATGGTCCAATTCTCCTGCTCCTAGCTGCACTAGAATAGCTCCAAGTGCTATGGTTGATGCATCTACATGCACGTCGAATGTCTTTTCCCAATCTAGGAATACTAATATTGGTGCGGTTACCATCTTTTCTTTCAAGGTGTCCAATCCTCGCTAGCAGTCCTCGTTCCATTGAAACTTGTTGTCTTTTCTCAACAATTTCTCCATTGGCGTAGTGATCTACGCATACCCTTTTATAAATTTCCCGTAATATCTTGTGTGTCCTAATGTTGCTCTTAACTGACGTACTGATTTTGGTGGTGGTAGATTAACAATTACTGCAATCTTGGCAGGATCTACTAGCAAGCCTTGTTTGCATATTATATGGCCCAATAGTATCCCAAAGGGTGTTCCGAAGATGCACTTCTTGATGTTTAACGATATCTGACACTGCCTGCATCTTTCTAACATCAGTCTCAACACCTCTACATGGTTTTTCAATAGACTATAGACTGTCCAATCATCCAAATATACCTCTAGAAACTGGTGGATGAATTCTTTGAATGCAGCTATGACTACTCTGGAAAATATTGCTGGTGCATTCTTCAGTCCAAACGGCATGACTGTTTACTGGTAGGATCCTCATTCTGTGGCAAAAGTGGTCTTCTACATGTCTTCTAGCGCTATCTTGATCTGATGGTAGCCTGAGAATCCGTCAGTGAATGAGTAAGCTTCATGTCCTCCTACATTCTCCAACACCTCATTTGTGAAAGGAGTGGGGAACGGGTCATGTAGGCACGCATCATTCAAATTCCTCAGGTCGACACATATCCTTATCCCTCCCTGTTTTTTCTCCTGAACTACCATAGGGCTTCCCCATTCAGATTCCTCCACAGGTTCTATGATTCCAGCCTCCAACATCCTATCAATTTCGGCTTTGACATTTTTCTTATAGATCAAATTTAGTCTATATGGTCTCTGTCTGATCGGTCTTGCCTCAGATCTAAGAGGTGTCTTCATTTCACCTAGTTCTCCTGCTATACCTTTCATTTCTGTGAATGTTGTTGGGAACAGGTCGTTGTACTCGCACAGTAACTCTGTTATGCTTTCCACTGTTTGGTCATCCCAATAGTCTCCAATGTTGGCCATTTTGGGATTCTCAATTGTCCCAATGTTGACTTTCTTCACCTTGATCGGCACAACAAATACTTATGATTCCAAAGATGGGCCTTCTACTTCTCTTTCACCTTCAACTTCCGCAATCTGAATGTTTCACGGGTCATCTTCATCTGGTGCTTCTTCCTGCAGATGGTAGCATGACAGTAGTTCTTTTACTGTCTGTATGTTCTGTTGTTGTTCTTTTGTCATAAGTTCAACTTCCGGTTCTTTAATGAATATCACCACTCTGATTTGTTTAAGAGTTGAGTCTATGTTGGGGTTCTAATGCTTGAATGAGAGTGATTGTAAAATTTTGTTGTAATACTGTCCAGTTTGTAGTTCCTCCGTGCAATTCCTGGTCTGTATACCAAACTGCTAGAATCCATTCTAATGTGTGAACAAAATGATGAGGCCATTCCTTTGGTGTTGTCATCCTCCATAGCACATACATATGAAGTTGTTTATGTACTCTCTTCAGGGAGATGTTCGTATTTGGTATCATTCTCTTGAACCTTCTAGCATTTCTTCACTCAAAGAGTTTCATGTTGCTTTCAATACTCATTGTCAAAAGTTGTATTCCTCTGAGTTAATTTGTCATAGTTACTGTGAGGAGTATAAAGACTATGTTCAGGATATAATTGATTCTTTTGAAGGCTGTGATAATGAAGAAGATGCCTTGGATGAGGAATCAAATCTTTCTCTTCCTTGTTCATCTACATCAAATGAAAATTTTGTTTGTTGTTTTAATAAGGAAAATGCAGAAATTGAGTCTGTTCTAGAAGTCGATACTCTTTATAACCCCATCTCTAAAAGACCTATATATGAGCAGCCTATCTTTGACTCATATGGTGATTATAAGATATTGCTTCCTGGATTGAATCTTAAAAGGCAACCTGTTTTTAACAATGAATAACAGTTTTCTCAGGTTGGGCAGAAAATATCTCTTGATATGTCATTCGAGACTCCTCCTTTATTTGATCATTATGGAGACAGTGATGAATATGCTGAGGTATTTTTTTATCCTGAAAGCAAAAATCATTAGCATCCAGCCTTCTAATGAAAATGAAAACTTTTACCAAGAGCAGCATGTTAAAGAGCAACATCCATTCATTGATATACATAAGGAGATTTCTTGCAATCAGCTAGCAGATGTTTTCAGAGAAGATAAAAGGAAAGTGGATCAACAGCCTGCATCAGCCATTCATTCACATGTACTTGCAACAGACATTCAACCATATGTGAGCAGTTATAAAGCAAAGCAGGTTTTATGTTATCAACCCAGTAAGTTTTATCACCTATTTTATGACCCTATAGGGGAGTACATGGAGTTGCATTTCCTCAATGTATTGAAGCTTTCAAGCTTTGTCATACCTTCAACATTGGGAGGTAATCTGAAGAATGTAATTAATTTATTGTCATAGTTTTATTATCTCTTGCTGATCAGTGGCAGAGTAATAAAGTTTTCAGTTAGGAAGTTACTTGGGTGGCTATGGTGGAAGTTTGTTTTCACCTGAGTATTGTAAAAGTCAGTTAGAGTAGGGTCTTATATATAAATAAGCACGTGTGCAAGCTTTTCAGTTTTCAGTTTGTTTTTAGTATTTAAATAAGTGACCCCATAGCCCTAGGATAAGACATTGAAGCTGCTTGTTCTTGGCAGCTCACACGGAGCATGCCATCCCCTGTGGAGCCAATGTTAGCACATAAGGTTGTCATGGGTCATATGTAGCTATTGTTAAAACCTAGGTCTACACCTCTATCGAGTCTCTCTCTTTTTTGCATACCTTCCTATAAGTTTTTCCTCTTCTCGTTGATAAAATCAGGCCGGTCAAGTATGTTGTATGCACAGGGAAAAACTATAGGAAAAATGCAACACTCAGAGCAGTCCTTTTCGGGCTTGAAATACAAACAAGCAGACAGGTTCAATTTTTCAACAATAGAGATCCCATGTGCAGTTCATATTAACAGCTCTCGGGCATTCGGAGTTTCAAAGTAGCGCAAGGATTAACGACCAAGCAGAAGTGTCGAAGTCCCGAAGTAACGAGAGGTTGCCACGTCAACCGGGAGAAAGTACTTCGGTAGATATTCATGCCCACGATCAAAAGCTCCCGAGTCCCGAAGTGACGAGAGGCTGCCACGTCAACCGGGGAGATTTTCATCCAAACTCCCGAAGCCCGAAGTGCCAAAGTGCCAAAGACACATGGCGCTCATCCATCAGTAGTTGTGACAGCACAGATCGACGGCCACACTTCATTGCGGGGACGGAACATGCTCGAACGATAAAATTCTAGAGCGGTCCCGCAATCGAAACCATGGTATAGTGAAAGAGGTATGTGGCAGTTGGTGGTGAATTGCAGGGGTCGAAGCGGTGTGGACCCAAACCGTCCTTGGCAACTTCCGCAATCACGTGCTGAAGTAGGGTCCAATCCGAGAGCAACGCGTGGCGACAAACTAGGCGTAACGCCTCATCCTGATCCCAAAGAGAAATCAGTTAATGAAGGAAGGACCAGTGGTTGAACAATCAACTACCCCCTTAAATGGAAGCATGGAGGGTCTAGCCGAGGAGACAGAAAGTTGTCAGCGCGAAGTACCACAGAGGGCAGTTTCTCCTGCACGCCCATACTGATCATAGTTTCCTTCTGACAGAAGGAACAAGATAGACAAGAGAAGACACACGGCACTGGAAAGGAGGTGCCCAAGCAGCAAGACATGTCCACTGTTTTGATTATAAATACATCAAATGAATGAAATGTAAAGGAGGGGGGTTCAGCCCAAGACCGGAGGAGGTTTTGAGAAACGTTTATGACTGTACATTTCAGTTTGTAAGCTAGAGGGGCATGTAGCTGTAAATTGTATTGTTATTGAAGACTCATATGAGCTATTTCATCAGATTTTTCTTCTATGTTCTCTGTTCTATTCTTCATCTTGTCTAAATGTAATTGTTGATTTTAAGGATTAAAATTTGCCTTTGATTGATAGATTCCTGATGCGGTAGAGGATCTGCTATAAGCTTGCCTATCTATCATTGTTTACTGTTCAAGACACATCTAAATTCTCTTCGTAAGAGGATCTTTGCTTAGCGAATATTCATCTTTATGTTATTCTCTTATTCTTCTCTTCATCTTTATACAAATCTTTTGTCTGATAGGGAGCTTAAATGCCTTCAATGAGCAGACTGTTTATGACTCCATAGCCCAATGGTCCATCACTGATCTGCAGTGATATCTGTTGTATTTTCCTTTCTTTAAAGTCTTACTGATCCACCTACTCAAACCATTTTAATCCATTTACATTTTGATGGGTATTGGGCTTATCCTCTAGCAGTCTGAGGGTGACTCTCAGTGCTAACACCTTGTTGGACAACCGACTTCCTTGGGCTATTGAGTTTCACTCTGCATGGATGCTTATTAGGGTGGAAATGTTTTTTTTGGCTTTGGAAGAGACTTAATAAGGTTTATTTTAATTTTGTTGTCTCATCACAAGTCTTCTGGCTTTGGAAGAGACTTAATGCGGTTTATTTTAATTGTGTTGTCTCATGACAAGTCTTCTTGGTATGATGGCACTCTAATAGGTATCACCCTGTCCTTGCAAATTACAGTGCAGTCTCATAAGGGTTGAGATGGAGCACCTCCAGCAGCATGTAGAGTATTGGGGTGGGCCCCCAATAAATGTGAGCAGAGAGCCACCTAGCCCTTCTCATCCTGCAATTGCAGGATCACAGAGAGGAGAGAGTTGCTCCCACCACAATTCCAGTAGAGAAGGTCACGAGAGTGAGAGACATTGGCCACCAGCGCCACTGCACAATGACTAACACTTTCTGACTCTAGCCTTGGCCATATCTAAAGGGTCCAAGCCCTAAAGCCTGCTGGTGATGGATGGGAGCCTGTGCAACCCACTGATGCCAATCCCCCAGTGTCTGGATGGGGCCCTCCCCCAGATGTCCATGACCAACCTCCTCCAGCGGCTGGCAGGGTCACCTCTTACTGCTTTCTGATCAGGTTCTTGCCCTTTGTCTTTTGTTATTCTTGTGTTCTGGTTTTTAGACAGTTTGTGAAATTATGACTCCAGGGGTTTTGGCTTAATCCAGCTCCAGTATTTTGTTAATTGGCATCTAGTTCCTGGATGTTGTGGCTTAAGCCAGCCCATGCATTTTTTTGCTTTTTGAGCTATGCTTGTGGATGCTGCATGCACAGCCCGCCCTTTTTGTATTAAAGCCTTGTACAAACTGTTAACATTAATATTCAATGGAGCTTTAATTCAAAAAAACATACGATTGTTTTTACATTTTAGTGAATAGAAACAAGTTCTTATTTGCAAAAGGTGAACACACCTGCCATGTATATAATATAAAACCAAATAACACAGTCCAAGAACAAAACAAAATACCTGTAGATTGTATAAGAAAATATTGTGCAAAATGTAGCTGATTTAAGAGGATCCTCCCATGATGCCAAAAACTGTAGCCATTTGACAAACTGTATAACAGGTAGAAGTAATTCCTGCAAGTACTGTTATACATTAGGCATTTACAAGATGAAGCACCAAAATGAAACTCGACCTATTTACTAGGATGATCAAATTTGAGTAAAAAAAAGTGGTTACTGCAAGCCACCAATACAAATATTAATATTAAGTAATCATTCCACTACCTGCAGGTGTTATTGTCACTGTCAGTGTTTCCAAGACAGAGCATCCCAAGCATAAATTAAAGAAGTGCCCTCCTCAACTAGATTTTATTATTATCAATAATATCTCAAAAAGGGGGAAGAGGGATCGCAATAACTCTGAATTAAAAACACATCAAGTAGCACTCAAAAAGAAGCAGAACACAAATAATAACCAATAATCTAATGGCAAGAAACAAAACAGAATAAAGAAAAGTCTAAGATAAGATCCGGAGGTGCCCTAAATAGAGTATACATACTCCAAAATCATCTCCATACAGACATAACACACTACATCTCGGCATCCAAATAACATATAACTAAAATGCATTTGAACATACCCTATATCAGTGCACCGACGATTAAAAGAGATGATAGTTTGAAAGGCCAAACTCAGACAGAAGAGAACAAACCTTCATTACAGCCACATTTGTATCAATGCCCTCTACTTTCACTCCATCTATTGTGGCCTGTGCCATCTCCAGCTTTTTAAAGTTGTTTCTTGATTGCATGACTGCTCTTTCTAAAGGAGTCCATTCACCAACAAGAACTTCACCAACTGGAAGACCTGTTTCATCAGTTGTCCCAGAGCCCTTTGTAAACATGAATCCTAAGTTGGACATTGTAGCCACAGCCGAGGTTGAATAGAGGCCACTTTTTTCTATCTTCTCACTAGCACGTCCACCATCAATTTTTGTACTTTCAGCATCCACTGAGGGCAAAAGCTCTGCTAATGCTTCTAAGATCAGATCCCCTCCAGGAAGCTTCTCTGCAAGGTTAAATGTGAGAAGTCTTTCAGGATGAGGTGGTAAAATATGGAACGCTTCCCTAATGGCACGAAGACGTAAAATGCATAAAACAGCCTTTGAAAGTGCTTCTGCCTGCCCGACACCTTCGAGATGAAACTTTCGGATGAATTGATGCACACACAAAATCTCCTCAATGATAGCCAACCAGTAGTCACGACGTGAATGTCCTGTAAGTTCTGGAAACTCCATAACCACTGGTTCAGGTCTGTAGATTGAACTTTGAAAGTTTAATTATATGGCAAACTAATATCTGCAAGCATCTAAAGAATCTAGCAGCTAATGAAACATTCAAGAGCCTCACAACCTATCACCCAACTAAGATAACATACAAGAAGTGCCCATGATGAGTCACCTACGTAGAAATTGATTTATACATAACAGCTTTGTCAAACAACCGTGCGCCCCACGGTCCAGTCAACTCAGGTTTAACAACCTGTTTCAAATCAGCTGATAAATCATATTTTTTGGCCTTATCATATGATACAATGCCCAATGCTTCAAAATAAAGGGCATGGTCTGTCAGAGTCAGCCGTCCTGCAACATAAACAGCATATAATGCAACTAACAAATATATATACAGCTAGAACCTCATGTTAGAAAGGTCACATGCAAACAGAAAATAAAAAAGCACAAACTCTTGATGGAAAGAATATAAGAGACGCACCAGGCCATGCAGAGATGCCCAAATGCTGGAGCACTGGTTGAGTGGTCACAGTACCATCAATATCTATGATCATTTCTCCTTTGTCTAAACGGAGGCTAGAAAGATGAGAGGATACTGACTGATTTTTCATAGTTTTGATAGCTCTGTCAAAGAAAAATTATGACAATATTCATCAAAACTGTTGAATATGTTTACCATCAAGACCTAACTGGAAACTATGAACTTTCAAAGATTAATAAAGAATCGATATACATCTACATAAATGCGATCACTATTTATCTTTTAATGTCACTCATGCTCGTTTAAAGTGTTTAACGTAAATTGCTAGAGGTAATTGTCCATATTAATTAGCTACAATGAACAATAATACATTGATCACAATCATGGAACAAAATGACGGTGTGCTGCCTGTTTACTAGCATAGAAATACAATAAGGGATAAAAATGACTGAATATGAACTCAGTTTTTTAAAGATATACACCAACCTTATATTGATAAAATGATTTTTGCTACAAGAATATACAGACGCTGAGGTATGAAAAATCAATATCTAATTTGATTTATTCAGGGTTAAGATTATTTTTGAATTTTTTGAAATCAATATTCTTAGAGATTGGAAGTTATATGCACCGAGGAACCCTAGCTTCCACTGACTGTTTTCTTGGTTCAATCCACCCTCACGAAGCCATGGCAGCCTCTGTTATCAAGGCCGGTGTGGTTTCTGGCAGTTTCTTATGATCTGGGAAAGTGTTCATCCCCAATTCACACCAGTTTTCCTTTCCGATCAGAACCAGATGGTGCATCCGTTTCTCTGTTATTTCTGTGTTTTCTAAGCTTTCTCCAAATCATGATTTCCTTTCTTTTGATGTTATATTTTCCTCTTGTTGAAAGAGGAATGTTCCCATTGGAATGGAAGACCTGTTATCCATAAGCCAAGTATTCAGGTAGCTATGGTTGATCACACCAGGACTTGGGATTTTTTGTTCTGGTTACTTCCCTTGTGAAGAATCCCTTTTCCAGTCCATAACTGATGCAGGAATTTTGCAGTTTGCTTATGTGAGCAGTTTTGTGCGACTGGCATAAAAGTTCATGAGGTTTGATCTCATTGTTGGGCTCAACAAATGATTTTTGGTGCCAGGGTGTAGATGGAACAGTCTTAAGATCTGCTGTGTTTTTCAAACAGTGTCCAAGATTTGCTATAATGTTCAGCAGAGGAAGTCTGGCAAGTGTTTGATGCAAAGATGGAAATCCAAACGTTTGTAGAGAGGTCTAGTTGACATATATTTGATGCCGACTCTGTTTCCGAAAAGTTACCCACTGGGAAAACCTCACTCTTGTAGATAAATTCTTCTGAATATGTGGTGGCTTTAAAGCAGAAGTTGGATCACTCACAATGGATCCCTTTGACTCGGCGGTTTCTGATATCTAAGAGTAAACAACTTTAGGACCAATTTCTGTTGTCAATATACAGTATAATATCAAAGATTCAACCATTTTTTAGTGTTGCAGCTGCGTGGAGGAGTAAGGGGCCATGGGGCACCTTCAACTTCAAAACCTATGTCATTAAAAGATGCGGTCAGAAACAATCCTTCTTCAGCTGGACCGCTTCCTCCTATGCCAAGTCCGTATATCGTGGAGAAAATTGAAGAAGTGCCATCACTGGAGATTACAGAGCCAGAGATCAAAGAATCCCCAACTTTTTATGAAGACTGTGAGGTATTTTGTAGATTCAATGGATTTTGGCCTCCTACCACAGACCTGTATAAATGGATTCACTTGAACTGGACAAAAAACTGAGGTATATCTCTGTTCTTAAGGCTCTTTTGCTGTTCAATTTGCACTTAATGAAGATTATCAGAAAGTTTTTATGGAAGGTCCCTGGCTTTGGGGTCAAGCAGGGCTTTTTGTTACCCAGTGATTTCCTTCATTTGATCAATCCTCTATGACTCTCACAAAAGTGCCAGTCTGTGTGCGATTACCAAACTTGCCATTACATTTCTGGCATATCTCAGGACTTAAAGGTATTGAGAATTCCTTAGGAAGATATATAAAAGCAGATGCTGATAGGGTTGCTTTGGGTTTCTTCACAAATACCTAGATATGTGTCGAGATTGATCTGAGCAAAGGTTTGCCAGACTAGATGTTAATAAAGAAAGAAACCTTTTGTTGGACACAACTATTCGATTATGAGAACAAAGCATTCCGGTGCCAAATTTGCATTCAACCAAACCATCTTCAAGGTTCTTGTCCCCAAGCATGAGTTCACACAAAAGTTAAAACAGAAAAAGGATCCTAATCTCGACCCAAAATGATCGCAGACATTTGAGCCATCATCAATGGAGGAAGATGAAGATCAGAATGCAGATCCAATTCATACTTCAGAAATAGAAAAGGATATTAATGATGATCCTGAAGTTCAGGTTGAAGATTTAAACCCTACCTCGGAGGACAGGGAAGAAGCAATGCATACAAAGGATGTCCCTTCACAAGAGGTGGTGGTTTCAAAAGCGCAAACAGGGGGGCCAAGACACCTACATGAATCTGACAACACTGACCCTGATAAAGAATTGGCTTCTAAGACAAATTCCGGAAATCAGATTGCTGAATTACAGATAGTTCCTGTGGAATTCTCTGAAGGGGGATGAATTGAGGTCAAAAAAAAATAGGGGGGAAAGGCACAGTTGAGGACTCTGTTCCTTTTTAGTTTCCCGCACACCTTGTTAGAAGTTATTGTCAGGCTGGAAATGCTTTTTATATGCTATTCATGAATGCCCTTGTAGCATATGCAGAATGTAACCTCTTTTCTTTATAAGAATGAGAAGTTACAAATTTATTTCTCAGGAAAAAAAGAAGCTGAGGTAAGAAGTCAAATTCCTTTAAAAAAATAATAATAAAAATAATATCTGTGTTCTTTAAAGTTTAAACATTTCCTCGCTGCTTACCTTCTCTAAAATCTATATGTGCATCTTAGATAGATATCCAGCTGAATTGCATCCATCTGCCATCTTTTTCATTTGAGGCTTCCATTTGTCAAACAACTAGATTGAGATTACATCTGTGCCATTTGATAAAGAATAAAAAAAGCCTAAAGACAAAATCCTATATCCTGACTTCTGCAATTACTTTGTAAGGTTATACCTAAATGTCAAGGATGTCATGAAGCCAAATAAGAATGTAATTAACTCTAATAATTTTCCTGTAATTCAGTGAGCCCATCCTTTAAAGTTTATAGTGAAGCCCATACAGCAATAACTAAATATTCCAACCTGAATTGTTACAGTAGTGGACAAGAATATCTACTGTTTTCCAACGTATTCCCCAATAGATATGGCTATAGCCCTTCACAAACTACTCGCTATAGTTAACTAATAACTACTATTATTATTGTTATTATCAATTATTTATTGTTATTATCAATTATTTAATATATATTTACCTAATTATGTTCCTGATGTACTTGTTGAATGACAGTATTGGATCCATACATTTTTCTTGGTCAAAAACCTTACGTTCATAAATTTTATGTGATTTACTATTTGGGAGCAGAGGAGAGTCAGCTAAGGTCTCCTAGTCATCCTTTGCAATTAATTGTCATGGTTCATCTTCACTAATTTTATTAATTCACATCATCTAATTTGGTCTTGCAAGCTATTTAAATCCCAAGTTTGTTGTGAGGGTGGATTTACTGTGGCTTCCTCATTGCAAAATATGAGCCTTCAGATTCCTAGTCATTCGCATGATCTGTCTGCTGCTTCTTCCTTTGCCATCTTATTTTGGTCACGCCTCCATCATCAAAAATAATGATAAATGCATTGGTTCGTTGCGACCAAGTACGCGTCATGTAACCATGAACATAACCAGTCATATGAAACAACTTTTAATCTTGAAGCTGCACGCATGATACAAGGATGATCATTAGTTATATTATAATTAATGAAAAAAGTATTAATTTTCTTTAACCATAATCTTGGAACAATGTGCCAAACTAAGTCAAAATAAGGGAACTATTCTGTTTTAAGGGTCACCATTTTTAAAGGTCTTTACTCACTTCAGAATGCTTGAATTTATTTAATGTTTCTCTTATCACCTTTGGAACTTACTAACCAATCTCTTGTTTTATCATGTTTCATCAACATTGATAATGCATAATGGCTGCATGCCAAGGTCCCAGGACATAGAAGTGTCAATTTTTAAGCATTTAATGCATTCAATTTCAGATCTGAAAATTACTTCCAAGTGACCTCAAACGGTAAACTAGGGTTGCTATCACTGAATAATTTTACACTGAAATTATGACAAAAAATTACAACGGAAACACAAAGATCATAGAGAAATCATCCATGCACAAGAGAGACAAATTCTTGTTCAGTAAAATTTTTCAGATTGAGAATTTCCGAGGACAAAACCAGTGCTCTCAGCAAAATTACAACTTCAACAAATTCCAGAAAAAACCTTCCAACTTGCAAACATGTTGTACGGCCTGCTGACATCACCCTGTACGGATGCTAACGTCACCTTCTGTACGGCCTGCCTGATCCACACGTGTCGTACAGAGTATATGGATCACACGTGCAGCTTGTTTCTGCTATTGTACGGTCCGCACATGTGGTACAAACTGTAAGGATCACACGTGCAGCCTATTTCTCTGTTGTTGTCACACGTGTGGTTGTCTCTCCCTCACACATGCGGCCTCTCTCTTCACAGAAAATCAAAAAACAGAAAAACCAGAAACCCTTGGCCATATTTGCCAAAGTGAAGAATTTCCTTTGTTGAAATTGTCACCCCAATCTCCTTGGCACAAGTGCTCACTCACTTATTCCAACTCCATAATGTCACAATGAGATGTGCGGTGCCTCCTCACATTGCCTCTCCTTTTATAGGAGTTTAATGAGTGAGTTTAGGAACCCCTTCTAAACTCAACATTAAATTAGAATTGTTTATTCCTCCAAGTGGGTGTGAAGCCCCAACACAAGCCCCGGCTCCATACAAGAGGGGTTTTCACAAAATAAAAATGCAATGTGAGTGCCAACAAAGATTCCCACATGCTCGACACCAAGGCCAATGTGTGAATACCTGCCTGATGCTACAAAACATCAACAAGAAGATCCCTTGCTTTTCCACATAATGGTTGTTGCAGTTTAATAAAATCTTTTGCTTGAGAGTCGAGACTACTAGGTTCACATCTTCTGCTTTAATACATGTTATGGTGGCTTATTTAACATTGTACACACTGATTTAGGTAATAAACAGAATATTCACTCAAAGTATCCCTTGTTGAGTACCTCATCACACTATGGTCAAGTATTTTGCATTCCAACAATTACGTAAAGCTCCCACAACAATTACATCGACTTTCTTTTAATAATAAAAAGCCAAGTTTCCTTTCTATAATACAATCAAATCATGATGATGGAAAACTGGCAAACAACCATGACCCTAAAGATAGTATGCTGCTTGTTGCCGTCCTAATACACACTTGCAAACGTGAGCAAAGTCCAGTTCACTTAGTGTGTCCTTGGAGGCACAATGCCTAGGTTCACAGTCCACACTGTCACCTTGACTGGAACCTCTTCCTTCTAGGCTTACTCCTAGGGAAGC
>ML778034.1:2203966-2215514 GCA_009831015.1 Picea engelmannii
GGTTTAGGGGAAAACTAACCTATGATGCAAAGGCAGCAAATGCAAAGTGCAAGATTACTTATGTTAAGCAAACCCTTCCCTAAGTCAACTAAGACTAGTGCCTAAAGGTTGGGCAAGGGGTCAACTAAGTTTAAGGGAGTTTAATTACAAAAGATTACAAGTATTACAAAGTTACAACTATTCCACAACAATGCTACAAGTACTCACAATAATGAATATAAGATATGACAACAATTATGAACAAGATGGATAAGATATACAAGATACAAATGGATAAGATTAACAAGTGCCTCAAGATGTGAAAATAAAAAGATATTCAAAATGTTAAGATCATTCACATAAGGCCAAGCATGCCGCAATAAGAATTGGACTACTTTTCAATGGCAACTGCAAAAGCACTCAAGATCCAACAAGATGATGCCTCCAAATGGGATGCGCTATCTCTTGTTGAATCACACCACAAAGAGCATAAAATGAAAGATATGAAATACTTAAAAGATAAATGCTCAACACAATTTGAAAAGTTTAACACTTAGATAAAAGATGTATGTGCTTGCAATGTAGTATTCTAAACAACCATGAGATGTAACAAATGAGTGACTACTTAAAAGACTAAGTGGTTAAGAGTTGTTTAAAGATTTTACAAATTTTAATTACCCTCCTAACTAAGTGTCAAACCTTAATCCTCCTCCCCCAATTACCAAATAACTGTTGGACGCTCAAGATAGTAAGGCAACGAGGCCCACCCTAGCTTTCACAGTCAATCCTAAGATCCGAGTACTCCCCGGAAAGGACGCATCCTGTGCGTCGTGAGACCATCCCCGGCCTACACCTTCCGTTGTTTTCCTCAAACCCCGTTTTAGATGGCAAAGATGGTGGTATTTAAGTGTCCTAGTTGGTCTAAAATGTTATTATGACTTAGGACTGAGTCTTAAGATGTGTTGTGAGTGTTTTAGATAAGTTTTAGATGCCCAAAAATACTGAAAACTGCCCAAAACCAAAACTCAAATGCTGTTGAAAGTGTGCTGCAAAATATGAAATTGAAGCATGTAACACCACATCTAAAGCATGTAATGAAAGCTGAAAATAAAGATCATTCACTTAACCATGTCATTCACCATCCATGTATGCAAACTTGAAAGAAAGATGTGAAGTGAAAGACAAGAACAACTTGCCAACTATAACAGAAAATTGCTTTAGATTTTATCACTTAGCTATGTGTGTTATCCCATTGAAGATAGCATGTTAAAGATTGAAATACTTGCTGAAAAGAAAACTAAGTCCTACACCATTCACATGTCCATGAGTACCTTTGCAAACTTAAATGAAAAATGAAAGCTTGAGAGATATGTTTGCCCAAAATAGATTGATCTAAGACATCACTACTTAGCCATAGATATATTGCATTTAGATGTACTATTATCTAGATTGTAGTGACACTCAAAACACGTAAATGAAACTATGCCTCGAAGGCTTAAACTAAGATGAGTATATGTGTGATGTCTATCTCTAGAAAATTTTAAACATGTAAGCAAATAGAAACCATCAACATACTACCATCCTAGCCATACGATATGGGGATGTCTCTCCCAAGGTGTAGGCAACTTAATTAATCAAAACTTGAAATGTATTGCAAACCACTCACAATGGCGCAAGGTGGAGGCAAGCCTACCAATGTTGTGCCAAAGAGGGTTGGAAAGAAAATGACTAAACAATGATTATTAGAATAAACTAGCCACACAACCTTGTTCTAATGACAAGTGAGGCAAGAAATAAAGAATGTTGAAATAAATCTATGTCCTAGCCCAACAATTTTGGGGGTTGGCTGAGCCAATCACTCTCCCAATGTGTAGGCAACTAACTAACTTGCAAAATTAAAATACAATGGCTGAAATACAACAAGAGAATGCAAGCCTCAAGGGAACTTCCCGGGGGCTTGCTACAATGATAGAAATGAATAGATAGAAGAAGAGATTCGTTACCCAACTAGTGGAGGCTCTTTGGGGTTGTTGTGAAAGTGAATTTGGGCAACATATCCCCTTGTTCCTGGTAAGAATCTGCAAAAACCAGAAAGCAAATGCTTGCTGGAAATGTTGCACAACACAACAAAGTTAAGAAAAATTTATGTATTTTTACGCAGAAATTTTTCACATAAAAATCTTCAAACGAAATTTAAATTATATGACCTATCTAAGATGGTTATCAAACAGAAATATAAATGGAATGTGAGCAGAAAATAGGACTAAGTAAAGCTAAGAGTTTGAGAAGGCTTTGAGGGAAGACACCTTCTTGAGGCTTTCCCAACAATCCCTTGAGGTAAACCTGCAAAACTCAAGACAAATCGTGAAGCATGGAAGTAGATAATGTGTATGGATAAACTAACAATCTAAAATACTTCACATCATTTAGCTACCCAACACATATAAACTAGCAAGAATACTCTTTGTTAATCTACCCTAGCAAACTACTTCACCAAAGATCTATTCAATACTACACAATAAGCTCAAGTCAACAATATCACCTCATAAGTAAGAATGCAACCAGAATACTCTTGGTGATTCCAAATCCTCCAAAGTTTTATTAATCCAAATGGGAGATTGTTGCAGCAACAAGTTGCTCCAAGACTCTCAAGAGAAAAATGGGATGGAAGCAAGAGGCAAAGAGCAAGAGAAGTGGGGCGAAATTTCAGTAGAGTAACACTAGCTCAAAGAATGGTGAAGAAATGAATGAGGAGAGACTCTATTTATGCTTGGAGAGGCAAAGTCACCCCTCTTGGATGAGTTCCAAGTGTCAACAACCAAGCCAAAGAGAGCATCCCAAGGAAAGGGGCGCACCGCTTAGGGTTTGGGTGAGAATTGATGAGTTGGATAAGTGAGTTGGCATGTGGGGACAAGCAATGGGTGAGGTGGTAGGCTAGGAAGGGCGCACCACTCATGGGAGGGGCCCCACAATCAATTAAATGACACTTCAAATGTTTTTATGTGAGGGGGGGGGGCGCAAATCCCCCTAGGGGCGTGGGTGTTTAGTGAATGGGTTGTGCAAGGGGGTGAGATAAGGTTAGGAGGTGGGTTGGGCAGGTTAGGAATCATCCCTCTTGCTCTTTTCCATCAATACATTACCCCATTAACTCAAAAATTACAAAAATTGACATTTCAGCAATGTCGTACTTAGCAATTAAAATTGTTGTTTTCACTGACTGACACTCCGGGTGGACAAATGCCTAGCAAAAGTTGTCCGACTAAGCTGAAACTTGGTCCAAGGGTGTAGGGGGTGCCTTGCACAAATACCCCTAGCAAAAGCCCAAGGACCTAGTTTGTACAATAATTGCTCAAAAACAATTAATTAATTAAAATAATTAAAATCCCAACATTAGGAAAATTAATTAAATTTAATTAATTAAAAAAAAACTATCTAGACTCAACAAAATTCCGCGAAACTTTCTATGATGTCTTGCATGATCATTTACATCATTCCTAAACACTAGCTACCAAAAGATGAGACCATTAGAATGCCCTTCACCACTTTGGAGGAATTATTGCAGGTGTGAGGGAAAAACTCAAGGGAAATTAATAAGGATGAAAAGCCCAATTAAAATCCTGAGGATAAAAAACCCTCGATGAAAGAAACTCTCCCAATGAAAACATCCCAAGGTACTTGACCTAACTATGATCCATGCAGACCTATTACATTATTAACCCACGCAGGGGTGCGGAAACTCCGTTTACAAAAATTTGTGCTGGAGGCATAAATTGCCCAGTAGAACCAAACTGTCTTCGACATATTAGCATCTGATGATGCATATCTTCATGGCACATGAAGTTGACCCCCTAGTTGGATAGGCGGTCAACACTGCCCAACATATAATACAACAACTTGGATGCAACCAGTTACCATACAATGACCTTGAGGACTTACACAGCCAAATGAGTGTTACCTAAGGTTTCTATTTCTGTTGTTATATTTTGAAAGTGTGAAAGGGAAACTGGAAAAGAGAGGAATATGGAACAGTGAATGATCACCAAGAGAATGTGGAATGAAAACAAAAAGAACAGTGAAATATGTGTATATGCATATGTGTGTGTAACTTTTATTATGTTTGTCAAGCTGTGGTCTAGCAGCACCTTGGAGAGGTTACCACCATTACGACCCAAGTTCAATTCCTGGCAGGCTCTCTCCACACCCTGCATGCTGAGCAGCCGTTTGTGGCCTTGAGTTGCAACAATGCTGATTTGACTGCTGGTATGGCCTAGCCGCCCTCTGATGTATAGCCTCCACACTAATTATGTAATTAATGGTGTAATAATGGCACAAAATAATATAACCCTGTTTCAACGGGTTTTATGTGTGTGTCTGTGTGTGACTTTTTTAAATTTTTTTATATAATCTCCAATATGGAATTAGTGATTGTAGACAGAACCACAGACTGGAATTGTCTGCAGAAGATTTATATTAGATTATGTTCCTTGTAGCTTTGAAGTCCATGGAGTGGGCCAGGGCAACCAACCAAGAGTCCCTCTTTATGAAGACTGATTTTGACAAGGCATACAATATAGTTGATTGGAGTTTTATTTTGGATATGCTGCAATGGCTAGGTTTTAGATCCACCTTCACATGGTACACACCTTTTTCACAGATGCTTCAGCTTTTGTTGCAGTCAATGGGACCTTGTCTAATCACATTCAGCTGCACCGACCCATCAGGAAAGGCTGCACAGATTGCTCCATATTTATATGTGCTAGTTGTTAATGTGTTTGAGCCTTGAATATCTTCTAGAGTCTGCAAGGTTGCAGGGGAAGATTTAGGGAATTCAGATCCACGGAAACAAAGAGATCCTCAATAACGCTTTTACTGATGATTCTATATTGTCTGTGACTCTGTACGCCTCGAACCTGATTCAGTGAATCGGAGTATGGGCTGCCTAACCGTTTTCTGTGCAACCTGGGGTGTTTCTGTTAGGGATCACAAGTCGGAATTCTAGATAATTGCAGTTCAGAAGGCCCTTCCATGAATCCCCCAAAGCTAGAAGAGGATTAGGCCTTGGGAAATAGTTAGATACTTCGATATTCTCTTTGGGGACGGCCTTTCTCTTTAGTGAGATTACAAGCCAAACTGTAGAAATGGCAATATAGAGATCTTCCATTTGCCAGTAAGCTCACCATCATTTCAGAGATTCTTCAATCTGGGAATGCTTTCTATACTTCATGCTGGTTCCTGACTATGTCTCAATATCTTAAATTGGATGAAATTCTGAGACATTTTCTATCGGCCAAATTTGTTGGCGAGAAGGGATTACCAATGGTGCCTTGGTACTTGTGCACCATTCCAAAGCAAGAGGATAGACATGGGCTTATTGATATTTTCACTCAAGGGAAAATCTTGGCATCCAAATGGGTGGTTACACCTTAGATGTCTAAAAGTGATGCCCCCTAGAAAACACTTGTAACTCACATGATTCTTCAGTGGATACACATCGACGGGATCAAAGGCCAATTTTCTTTATGTGGCATAATTGGATCTTTCCATTGCTTCAGCCTAGAAACAGTTGATAGGCTGGTTGTCATGGAATTTTTTTGGGAGCAAGCAGGGTTGGGATCTCCCCTTCCGGCCTATATGGACCTGGAAAGCAAAGGGGTAGTGCATTTCCAACATCCCTCAGCTCCACTCTCAATGAATAAGCAAGAAGGGTCTTTTTTTCCTGGCAAGAATTTTGGGATTTGGAATGAGGAACATGGACATGTCGGAGGGACCTAGCACATCCCAGAGGTTTGTTGACTTTAGACAGAATCATTATTAGGGAATTGCAATCACTTATTGCAGCAGGGGACTTACCCAAGATAAATGGAGTTCTTCCTGGCCCTATTTGGAGGAATTGGATTTGGCAGTATGATAAAGTCCGTTTTGAATACACTTGTAAGAAGTTATACTTGCTTATCCATAGGAGGACACAAATGGCCCCCATTTTGAACAGAAGATGCAGTAATTCTGACAGTGAATTATGTTGGGTTACTAGATTCAGTAGTGTTTGATCTATATAGTATCCTACAAATTTAGAGGATTGTTGTGTCCTTTGAGAATGTGTTTAAAAAACACTGTTAGAAAGTAGTCCAGAACAGAATTTCCTTGGTCTTACAAGGAACTATCCATTAGTGTGCAGCACTGATCGGGGATTGCAAATTGCTTGACCTTATTCACTACCATGGTCTCTGGCACTGTCTCCACGCTTCAGTATTGTATGCAATGTCTAAGATTCAATGTAAGTATGTTTTTGATGGGCTCATGGGTACTTGGAATGGCAATTGATCAGTCATCTACCCAACCTGAATCTAAGGGGTTCTTGTTGATGAAAGATGAAAAAATTATCTCTACTGCTTATTCTGACCTCATTGCAGCCCTGAATGCAATAAGGTGGTTGTACTCTTTGATTCTTGTACCATTAGTTTTTGTTGCTTTGAGCCTATTCTCTAGATGATTTCCTTCATCTCCTAAAAATTAGGGTTTCCTATTTTCTAGAAGCATGTATTTTTAGACTGGCATTGGATTAGTGATTAACCATCATTTCTTTCATTTCCTAATTTTTAGGGATTCTATTTTTAGACTGTCTATTTTCGGCAGTTCTATTTTTTTAAGTAGTTGACTACTTGACTAGTGATTAGTAATCAATGAGTTATTTGCATTCACTGATGAGTTGAGCTCTTTAATTAGAGAATATTCTCTCTCCTAGTGCGCTCCTCATGTATAATGCGCCTTAACTAAAAGAAAATCTTAGATCTACTCAAGATCGCTTAATGCATGTCGGTGATTTTAGTATGTAGATCTCTTAAGTAGGGTGCCCCTCTTCAAATAGATATTTCATCAGTTTATAAGAGTTAAGTGAGAGTTTTGACTTCTTCATTATCTATTGTCCACTTCCCTCACCACTTGGATTCTTGAGATGAGCACATGGTGGGTGTAAGTGCAAGTTTACTAGAAAGAACTCAAGCAAGTGAATCACCTACCCTCCTAGGCAGGGTTACCAAGAACATCCTCCCAAGTGCCGCTCCCGCCCCAGAACTGCACTCCCAAAGGGAGCGTCCAACGAGAACCCTTGAGAGCGTGCACCGCACCCTTTTGGTGCACTCCATACCACTATTGAGAGCACAATGCTCCGAGACCCCAAACTGCACTCCTTAGGTGCTCCCTCCAACGCTCCCCTTGCACTCCCTAGAAAATGAAGAAAGAGACCCTTTTTTTAAAATTTTGTGTTTTGGACCTTTCAATCTTCATACTTCAATTAAATTATCATTTTAGAACTTATGTAAGTGGTCTACTTTGTAAACATAATTCTTTGGCCACGTTGACAGTTGGTGGATAGCCTATTTCATTCCATAAATCACAGGTCAACTTCCTATTATATGGCTTAGGAATTTGTAACTGATAGATAATTGATGCTTGAATGATTAATCATTAATCTACCATGGATGACATTTCTAACTTCATAATAATGGAGCAAGATCTCCTCCTCTTCTACAGATGATAGATACAGGAAGCACCGTCCTTATGCCCTCCTCCAAGGCATTTCCCCCAAGGAGTCTTTTGTTTTTATCTTTTAAACCCTTCACGATTCTTGTATAAATACAGCTCTTCCAGTAGCACTTCTTTCTTTCCTAGTCTAGAGAGTTTACGTCTTAGATTAGATCTGTCTTTGGTTTTTATAGGAGTGGCCACTGTGCTCCCACAGTGTACCAATACTTTTGTACTTAATAGTCCCATTGAACTATTTGTTGCCATTTGTTGGACATTAAAAGAATTACTTTATCTTATCTTATCTACAAGTAGCACAAGTATGTATGTTTTCATATATTCTATAACTAATTTAGCATGCATTTTCTTTTAATATAAATGCATTATAATATATAAAAATATATATTATATAAAAAACGCTCCCGGGGTTTTTGGGAATGGCACTCGCACTCCCACTCCCACACTCTGGTAACCTTGCTCCTAGGGAATCTCCCTCTTGGATTTTTCATTGTAATCATTCTTTCATGGTTAATGAGAAGTTATGTGATTGCTGTGACAGATTTCGAGCTCACTGGTTTTGATTTACAGCAGTGGTATTTCTCAAATCTACCACCCATTACTTGACACATTGATCCAAATTCAATTGTGTTGTGTCTCTTTTGCTGATCTATCTTTCTACTAGTTTTGCTTGAAAATACGAAGTTTTGATTGCTGTTTCGTAAGTTTCCCAGTTTTAGATTTCTAGAATCAGATTTTCAACATGGTATCAAAGTTGTTTTGCAAATCTTTCATCCAATGAATAGAGAAGGCAGCAAACTGTGAGAGGCAATTGATTCTATGGAGGATTTCAAAAGGTGTGATGCCCAATAAGTTCCAATGATTGGTGTTGGCACCTAAGCTGCTATGTCAAGATTTTTATTCGCTGCAGAAAGGTTATGGTTTTGGTAGCGCAAAAACAGCATTATTGATCAATAATGCGCTACAGAAACCTGTTTATTCCACCAGCACATTTCCTTAGCGCAAGCCATGACTTCGGCTTCAACTTGACAAAACTGCTAGGAGCCTGGTATTAGCATCTACAAATTTTTATTATTTTTTGTAAAAAATTGGAATTTTATTTGGTATCTTACCTCTCAGGTTATGCAGGCTTTTAATGTTTTTATCAAAAATTTATAGGGCCTTTAAGGCCAATCCCCAATTTGACTGCAAAGTAACCATCCACAAGTCCAAGCACACGGGACCAAGAGCTAAGCATACATCACAAGCATTGAGCGCTTGCACCAAGTGTTCAAGGATTATGTCAAGAGCCTAATTATTTTCATTAAAAATGTTGGACTTATCACTCATTGAGCCCAATCTCCAAGCATATAACCGAGAGCTAGACCACTATCACCACGGGCACCGAGGACCAAGGTTACATCATATGCCAAGTCACAGGGCAGTACCACCAATACACAAGGCGCTAAGGGAGAGCCCACGAGAGAGCATAGTTTGTGCACAACGTGTCAAGAATGTTTGGAGATGGTGGTGTGTATAAACACATGAAATGTGTTTGTGCGTTTCATGTGGGATAAAGTCCCATACACAGAAAACTAAAGCGCCAAGTCCACTGATTTCTATAGCAAAGCGCCCGCCAGAGGATGAATACGCAGACAAGTGTCGAGTGAAAACGCTCCCAAGTGAATGCTAATGAAATCCATAGACAGCCGAGTGCCAAGATGTCATGATAGGAATTGCTCGAGCGGTGAAGCAAGGTGAGTATTCAGCTACCAAGTGACTTGAAGTGCGCACCCAGGTGTTGAGGAGACTCTCGATATGCAATGGAATTGTCAAGGTTTCAGTCATCATCCAAATGCTAATGCTCGAGTGCCAAGGGTAAAATATCCACACCAAAGTATAAACCAAATGTCAAGGAAAAGAATCCATGGCTCGAAATTCTCCAAGGATGACTTGCTGTTCGTAAAGGTTTTTCTTAAAATAACAGATATAAATTTATTGTTTTATACCCATTGCTTAAATAATGTGCGCTGCAAATTATGAAGGGGTTATGCCATTGAAGCAGAGATAGTCAAAGGATGTCAAGGATATTGAAGACATAAACAAGAGCATAAGACAAGTGGCATAGAACCCATATGGATAAGTCATAATTCCTAGTTCATTGGATACCTGTAGGCATCAATTGATGGCAGTGAATTAGCATCAAATCTCACACAGTCAGGCCAATCAAAATCTCAGATTTGATGAAGAATAAACCAACAGTCAAACTCAGATCAGAGTGTTTCAGCGTTTCCAGGCAGAGTTGTAGTATGGTCATTCGAAATATCCTGCAATCCTTATTTTGGTCAATCAAAACTAATTCTATATTTCTAGGCATTAGCTGAGGCAGTTATCTTTCATGTGGCAGGATTTTGAGGAAACAGCTTCAACATTTCCAGAGTTTTTGCAGCAAATCAAAAATTCTTTTTATTTTTGGATTTAGTGAAAATATTGCAGTTCGAAAAGCCTGTAACAGCTTAAATGTTGTAATATGCTATAAATTCAAGGGAGTTGGATCTTCTTTGAAAAAAGGAGGCAGAGATTCGATTAGGAGTTTTGGGGAGAGCTGGGAAATTATAATTGAAGAAGCTTCATACCCTGTAGCATTTCATACTCACGGATCAAGACATTTTGATGGTAGTTAGATTGTGCACCTGCTGTATTTCTGCTTTATTTCTGCTTATTTGAAATACAAAGATGATTTCTGCAATGCATTAATTGCCATATCAGTTTCAGATCTAATTGCAATAGAGATTCTGTTGTTAATTCCCTGACTGGTAATTTGTATTCAAGTACTTGATTCTGATCCAAAATATGATTTTGGGTCTGAATATCTTCTCGTGAATATTTAAGTTAACAGATTGTGACACTTATATATTCATGTCTATTTTATTTTCCTTCATCACATTTCCATTAAATATCTAGCTCTCAAAGTGAATGCCCCTGAATACGTGAAGTGCTGTTGATTATTTGAATTGAGAGATTTTTACCAGGTCTTTAACCTTTCAATCTAATCGATCCACCTATCAACCAAACAACAAACCTATGCAATGACTGAGGTGCCCTAGCTTTGTGCTATAGCAGTCTGGTGCAGACTTTAGTGATAACAATTGGAACGATCCTTGACTTTGAAAGGCACAAGGACCTATGAGAGGTTGAATTGTTTTGTATTCTTGTTAAGGGCAGCCTTGTGAAAGGTTGTAGATTTATTTTCACTGAATTGTTTTGTTTAAGTTGTGATCCAATGGACTACATGAATGGAAAACTCCAGCATGTCAAGTCTTAGGGAATGTGACCAATTAGCGGGGTCTCTTGTTAGCTTTTGGGGTTCCTCCAAAAGTGTTTTCACCATGCTAGGAGAGTACTATGTTTCCTAGCCCCTTGGCGATGCTTCATGGACATATGGATGGCTCAGTTTGGGTGGATAATTGACCATGTTTAGAGTGCTAACACGGCACCCTAACCTAGGAGGTTGTTATCCTAATCGACGTGATGACTAACCTATTCGGTGCACACAATGGGGAGTCGGTTACTCAGTTAGTTGAGGTACCTACCTATGAGGAGAAGCACTAGGCACTTTGAGGAAGGCACTTATCCCTAGGAGCTTGGGACCATGTGATATATACCTTGGAGCCTGGAGGTAGAACTCTTGGGTTGAAGAGCATATGTTGAGGAGGATCACTGGAGCTTAGTGACCACATTGGCACACGTGAGAGTAGCATTAGGCACATGAGAGGACATGTGGCACACAATTAGAGGAGAAGCGCCTAGCATGAGGACACTTGGATAGCAAACCATCATGGAAGTGGGAGCATTGGACTAACAACATGTTGGAGAGTGCACCATCTTAGAGGAAAGGCTTTGAGCCCTGTTGCCGTCCTAATACACACTTGCTAACGTGAGCTAAGTCCTGCTCACTTAGTGTGTCCTTGGAGGCATAATGCCTAGGTTCTTAGTCCACACTGTCACCTTGACTAGAACCTCTTCCTTCTAGGCTTACTCCTAGAGAAGC
>ML778034.1:2224460-2239120 GCA_009831015.1 Picea engelmannii
TTCCCTAGGAGTAAGCCTAGAAGGAAGAAGCTTCCAGTCAAGGTGACAGTGTGGGCTGGGGCTTAGACATTGTGTCTCCAAGGGCACACTAAGTGAGCAGGACTTAGCTCACGTTTGCAAGTGTGCATAAGGACGACAACAATGGTTATTATTGCTCTCGTTGTAGCACTAGGGTTTCTACCCTAGTAGAAGACATGGAAAGTGGAGCTAACCCCTGGCATGATTTTGGAGCCTTGTTCTTGTGAGGCTAGGGCAAGATCATGGAGAGACTAGTGTGATGAGTCTTGAGTTTGGTGCGATGCCTTGTATGGAAGAAGACTCAATTATTATATCCTTGATGTTCCATGGAGGTCTTGGTGCTTGTGTTGATACAAGAGTTGATGAACTAAAGTTTGAGGACTCAAACCCTAGAATGGCCATATAGATTTGGAGGCTAGCACTATCGTTGTCTTTCCATGTACTTGTGTGAAGCAACATGCCTAGGATTTGCAAACCCTAAGGAAGACAGTAGTGCTAGTGTGGAGAGCTTGTGTGATACAAGCTTGGTAGATGTACCAAGGAGGATTTGTCAGTGTTGATGCTAGCGTATTGAGGATCTTTGGTGGAGTGACCAACTTTGGTTGTGAGTGATTCCTAGTGTTGATGCTAGCGTATTAAGGATCTTTGAAGTGACCAACTTTGGTTGTGAGTGATTCCTAGCTAGGAGAAGTTGGTGGCTAGGGTTTTCTTATCGTTTCCCTAGCTAGGGTTTGGAGAGCTTGACTTGTACCAACTTTGTGATAACTCTATGGTATGTACTTGTACTTCATCTTTCATATATATGTGAAGCTTCCAATTGTCCAAATATTATGTACTTGTAGATTTTATTTTCAGCTTATGTTATCTTCTTGTTTTGGTAGATTTCAGCTCTTGTTGTTCATGCTGAGTTAACATAACCTAGCGTTGAATTGGTTAAGTGATTTAACACATATCCAGAAGATAAAATAACCACAATCTGTCCACCAATCATTATCCAATATCTAAAGCTTGATTTTCTTCCCCTCATCTATCTTGGATTCTATCCACCTGTTCCAATCCGGAGTCACGACCATGGCCTGCAATGTTGATTGCACTTCCAACATCCTCTCCAATAAAAGAAAATAGCTACCATATCTAGTCTCTGTGGGCTTGAGGAATTCCTTCCTTAACTGAGACATGTACATGGATAAGGAGGTGTGGTGGTTGCAGATAAACATCTGCACATCTCTTGAAGCTGTCACCAAGCTGGATACTCAATTTTGTCAATGTCTTTCAATGCATTGTTGAGCTCATGCACACAACAAGGGGTCCATAAAATATGCCTGTATCCACTCTAAATCAGTACCCTAGCTGATCTACACACTGTTGTTGAATCTGTCACAACCTGTATAACATTGATGGGCCCAACCTCCTCTATAGCATCTCAACAAAGCTCAAATTGGAAAGATGCATCTTTGAGCTTTCTAGAACAATCAATAGCTCTAAGAAAGAAAGGTCCCTCTCGACATGTAGCTATGATGTTGATAAGTGGACATTTGGCTATGTCTATCCACCCATCTATAACAAAAGAACAACATTCCCTCACCCATGTCTGTCTCATCCACTCTTTATGCACATTAATATTGGACACTTGCCTTTCTAAGATCATTGTCCTCAACTTATGTTCACCTGGGGCACATATGAGGGTCCTGCTACTGCAATTGCCTTGACCATCTCCTTGTAATAAGGAGATTGACCAACATGACAACAAATGCCATTGAAAAAAAGAAATTTACCAACGGCATCATCTGTTTCATCACAGTTCAGCTTACCATACATCCCTGCAATAGTTGGTCCCATTGCACAAGAACAAGAACCCTTATGTTTGGATGAAGATATCCCACTCCCAACAGGAGAAGGTGGAGGCATAAGGCCCATGGATGATTTCTTTCCTTTTGATTTCCTTTTGGAACTTGTAGTTGCTTCCACATCCTAATAAGCTTGGCACATCACATTTTGGCTAGATAAGTGCCCTTTGCATTTGTTGCCATTTGCATCCTCAAAAGCTCAGATTTTTGCTGCATGGCTAATTTTTTGCATCCATTAACCCCTATTCCACCTAGGCCCAAAAGGTGCATCCTAACCCAACTATAACTCCCAACCCAAGGATGGCCACAAACATTGCATGTCCAATGGCGTGACCGACCTCTTTTGTTTCCTGGTTTTTAGTTGATTGAGGGGCCAACTACTTTGGTGGCATATAGCAAAAGTGGGTTTTTTGGATCAAATGTCCCCTTTGCATATTCCACCAATGCCTTTGGTAACGACAGATTAACATTGCCTTGGGTTTCATTCAACATTGATGAGGTGTTCTCTCTTCCAACCCCTATCCCACTCCCAACATGACCCTCTGCTTGGGCATCATAATCACTATCACTGGCATTGGCACTTCTACTATTGCTGTAATCACTCATGTTGCTGGTTTTTAAATTGTGTGTGCAGATTTTTAATTTTTGGCAACCTGCAGTAAGGGTTTCTCATTAATTTTTTTATTTTTCATAGTTGACTGCACGCCCAAATGCCGAGTTTGAAGGCTGGAAATGAAAAATGGAGATAAAAACTTTATAAAACAGCTCAAAAATTAAAAAACAGCAAGAATTTCAATTTCAGATTTGAGACAGAGGGTTTTGACCCTATCTCCACACTGCTAGATGAAGAAATCTGCTGAAGGAGGAACCCAGAATGCTCTAATCACTCAAGAGTCAACTCAAATTGCCCTTATGAAATGATAAATTGCTGCTCCAGCCTGCAATCACTCGCTCAAATCGGCCAAACATCCAAATGGGCCACACAGCTAGGGAAATCTCATGGCAGCTAAGGAAAACACATGGGGGCTAACAGAAGTCACTTGACGGCTAAGGAAATCAAACTACAGCTAAGACAAATCACTCAGCAACTATGAGAAATCACTCGGCAGCTAAGGAAATCAGTAATCACAAAGAGGCTCAAGGAACGTGGCTCATGGCGGCTCAAGGAAATCATAAAATCACATGGCCGCTCAAGGAATAAGTAAATATAAATTGAAGTTGAGGTAGGTTTTTTTATAAATTGTTTATTTTTTTTGCTTTTTTTTAATTTTAAGAATTGATAGGCAAAAAATCAGGGGGTACACCTAGACACTCCCATTTTCGAGGGGGTAAGCCCAGAAGCCTCCCTTTTGGGGAAATGCACCCCCCACACTGGGGAAACATTCCCCCCTGCATTTCCCCAAGTTTATCCAAAATGCGGAAGTGGGGAAACGTTTCCCCAGGTGTTCCCCCATCCCCGGAGCACATGAAACATGGGGGGGTACCCCCGACCCTGGGGGGATGCATCCCCGTGGAACACTAGTGAAAAACCCAAATTAAGGAGAAATTCCAAACATGCAAGGGGGGTGTGTTTATTGATAGATATGCAAATTTGCAGCTAGCTCGAATTAAGAAGGGAGTTACTACATAAACATTTCCAGCAACAAACACAAAGACATCAAAGAGGAATAACCACAATTCATCTCTTCTAAATAAAGGAACAATGTTACCCAGAATTCAGCCCTTAATAACACATTTGATGCAAGTATTTTCCAGCATTAATCTTCAGCAAATTGAGTCCAAACATATATGCCACAAGCTACAAATAACCTTCAATTAATTCTAAACAATATTATCTAGTGTTCCCAGAAACTTTCAACAACCAATATAAGAGGAGGAGCTTCTCTTTTATAGAGTCCAAGCTCAAGACCTCCTCAAATAAAATAATAATATCTAAGACTGAGATCTTGGATCTCTCCTAGGAAAGTATAAACAAATACTATCTCCTAACCAACTCGGACAAGTCAACAATGAATAATTAAATGCTAGATAATGGGTGGGATACCCATGTCTCATCCTCAAGCAAAACATGTCCACTAGTAAGGACGTCTCCTCAAAACAAGATAGTTTGACCATGCCAAGAGGAGCACTCCACTAGATGTGTAATGTCCCTTTCCAAATAGGAGCTCCAGAGAGGAGGCTTAATGGTCTAAATAGCCCCGTTAGACTACAGCCAGGGCTAGAAAGGGGTAAACAGGGTTACTAGAGGTCATCCCAGTCAATGGCGTTATAGTCGGAAAGTGACATTGAGCTAAAAGTGGCTAAAAGCGCTTTTAAGCCAACTTGAGCTAAAAATAGAACAGATGAGCTAAAATTAGAAGTCAACAGTGAATTAGGGTTTCAGGCAGCTATAAGAGAAGGTACAGCGACCTAATTCATCATTATGCAGATTTTGACTTGTCATTGAGGAGAAAGGCGCATCTCAGGAAAGGTAGCTCAGTGGATTCCAGGAGGAATACACCAGTGGTTGATTTTGGTGTTGAGAGACACACCCTAGTCACCGGGGAGATCACACAGGTCTTCCATCAGTCTTCAGCAGCAGTTCTATAGGGTTCAGCAGTAGGGGTGCACTTGTTCAGGGAGAGGGCACAACTTCTGAGGAGGTTTCATGGATCGACTTGTCCCATTCAAGGACAGTTCATAGATTCCCCTCCGACCCATTTGAGAGGCAGGCCATACGCATCTTTTGCCTAGTTTCTCGTCAAATTCCGACGAGGGAATCATCAGGGACGCATTTTCCGGACATTGGGAGTGCAGCACTTGGGGAGGACACATTCGAGGTCCCCGAGCGATCATCAAATCAGATCCAAGGAAACCCTTCCAACCTAAGTCACCTGACACGTCCAAACCCCCCTCGTGTCGCGAATCCTACGTGTCGGACACCAAACGATAGGACACATGTCGGATACTCGTTTAGAACGTGTCATGTTCACAGGACACGCGTGTCTTGAAAATAGGACACGTGTCCTGCTCAGAAAAGGACCCTGGCTCATGTTTTCTCATGCAAGTTGCAGCTGTGAGGTGTTTCAGTGTGCAACAAGGGTTATTTTTCCTTACTAATTCTATTTAAAGAGTTCCCCACCCCCTCCATTTTACCCACCCTAGTAATTAATGGTAATTAATTAATTAAGTAAAAGTGACATTCTCCTTTATCTTTCATTTTCATCCTTTTACTTAAATTTTTAACATTACCATTAATTGTTTCAGGATGTTTGAGAGTGGTTCCAACCTCATTGGACTTCATATGGAGAAAGTAGAATTTTAGGTCCCATTCAAAAACGGTTTTCAAGATTTCAAGATTGGCAGGATTGCAATGTTTCCATCGGGTTCTATCATGTAAGAGGGTATGAAACTGGCATTTAATCAAGGACACCATACCCTTTATGTACCTCGATGTTGGTGGCATTGATTGTTGAACTCTTCTCTTTGTCATCGTGTCAAGTGACTTAGTGGTGTATCTGCACACCAACCTTTGTCTTATTTGCAGGCACTAGGTTGAGAGAAGAGTGGTTGAAGGGAAAGACAAAGATGTGGGATGTGTTTCCTGATGATATGGGTTTGGACAACAATGTTGAGTTGGCAATGTCATCATTTATGTTAGTAACTTAGTAGTTACTAAGTTAGTACTAGTTGTATGATTGAATTTGTATCATCATCATGTAACTGTTTACAATTTAATTATTTCATTTTTGCATGTGTAATTCATAATTCAAATTTTGATATATAAATTATATATATATATATATATATAATGTGTCCTCTCTGTCCTATTTTCGGGGGTCGTCGTGCCCGTGTCGGATACTCGTATTTTCGTGTCCTCCGTGTCCCGTGTCCCCGTGTCAGGTGACTTAGCTTCCAACCCATTTCACAGTAGGCCAGGGCGATCAGTTTGAGACACATCTCAGTTGATTTCTACAGTGGAATCACTAGGTCGCAGTTTTCCAGTAGTAGAGGGGCGCATTCCCCCAGGTGGATCCATCCAGGTCCAAACACACCAGCATAAAGGTCGATCAGTCACTAGGACTGAGAGGGATAGCAAGGCGCATTGTTTAGGACAATTTCCAAACCGATCCGATAGATCTAGCTACCAGGGCAAACTTTCCAAACTTGCAGCAGTTACCGCGTGAGATACCATAGCTTTCAGATCATCCATTGATCCCGCAGTGTCATCTATCATCGGGTATTATCATTTTAGTTTTCTTATTGTATTCCGGCTAAGATCCTTTTGTCATTGATCTAGCCGAGTGATTTATTTTATTGCCAGTCGCATTCGGCATTGTAATCCAGAGATATCATAATATACGATTTATAGTCTTTTGTCTCATTTACCATCTGTATACTCAATATATATGCTGTAAACAATTAATCATACACACACATTGGCAGAGTTTCCCAAACTAGCCAAGTCAAGAACATTACAAGATGTCTTCAAAATATGTGCAATAAGGCCCCAATCCATGGAATGTCCCACTAAAAGATGAAATGGAGCACCATAAATGCTAACCATAAGCCAAGAATAGCTCAACAGCAAGGACCTCTCCACAATAGGGTCAACAAATTCGTCCTCCAAGGTATAACCTGTTGATATTATGGTAGTTGCGGGAGGTATTTACCTCCACATGTAAGCCTGACGAGAATAGAATATTCCGAGAAGCAAGAAGAAACCCTAAAGCATTAAACTTAACCCTAGAAGACAAGTCGGCTCAAGGAAATAATTAATATTAAGTATTTAGCCTCCAAAATGAGAAGTCGGCCCAGACAGCTCAGGAAACAGTATAAATACAAGTAGCCAGACCTCATTTTGAACACACAGCTCAGGATCTCAACTGGGAAGAAGTGCGCACTGCAGAAACTGGGCAAGTGCACAAGTCTGGGGAGCAGTTGCAACCAGCAGCTGCCACAATCTATTTTCCTGGTTTAAGCTCGGACTTTCTATTGGTTATGGTTGGACTTTCTGATCAGTCTTGCTTGGTGCATTAGCCTTGGTTGGCTATTGGTTTGCTTCTGGAATCATTCTCTGTCAAGGTTAAGGTGCTCGGGGGTGGCTTCGGCCTATGGTTAGGTGACAATATTGTTATATTGTCTATGGTTAAACGAGCACATATAATACTTTCTAACAGGTTATGGGCCCACACTAACTTCGGACAGTTTAGCCGCTGGAAGATAGATTGGGAGGATTTGCTCAGTTACAATCGCAATTGCAGCCAGTCTTTGCGGCAGCAACGAAACCCTAACCCTCTTGTTGAGGCACCTTAAGTGAAGAGATTGACCTAATTTATGGATAGACTAGTGCAACCTAGCCTAGCGCATCTCCTGGTACTCTCGGCAAGTTAAGACGTCAAGTTTGAGTTTTTGGTCAAAAATCAAGGGTTGACCAAGTCAAAGTAATTATGACTTACTCTATGAAGTCAAAAAACAAGTTAGAAGGGGCTTCTAACTTCAGAGCATGGAAGACAAGGATTGACCTCATCCTTGCCAAGAATAAAGTGTTGGATATCGTGATAGGAAAGATCATGAAACCACAGTTCGAAGAAGGAAAAGAGAAGGAACCTCAGAACATTGCAGTTATGGAGAAGTTCAAAGACAGTGACATCAATGACATGAGTATCATAGTGGACTCTATAAAAGACCACTTGATACCCTACATCTCCCATCTTGACTCATCTAAGAAGATGTACGATGCCCTAACTAACCTCTTCTCAGTCAGAAACATTGGACAAGTAATGAGTCTGAAGAATGAGCTTCGTGACATGAAAATGAATGATGATGACAGCATAACATCATACTTTGTGAGAATCTCTCAGTTAAGAGATCAACTACAAGATATTGAAGAAATCATTTCAGAGAAGGAACTGGTAAATATAGTACTCAATGGTCTTCCCAAGACATGGGATGCATTTGTTGCAAGCATGACCACAAGGAAGGAGTATCCCACATTTGAAGAAGTTTGGACTTGTTGTGCACAAGAAGAATCAAGGATTAGTGCAAAAGAGAAACCCCAAAAGAAATACGATGATCAAGCCTTCACAGCAAGGTTCAAGAATTTCAGGAATAAAAAGAAGTTTGGCTCAAGGAAGAAACCAAATCAAGAGAAAGATATGTCAAAAATACAATGCTTCAACTGTCGAAAATATGGTCACTACAAGAATCATTATCTCGAGTTAAAGAAAAGTAAGGAAACACACGAAGCATCGGTTGCCGAAGAAAGGGAACCCTCAAAGAAGACCAAGCAGGATAAAACAGACTTCTTCTTCTAAGACAAGGTAACAATATTCTTAATAATTCTTGTACATACCATGTTTACATAGTTTATGTACATATCTTGCATATCTATTTGTCAGAAGATAAGATGCTCAAAGAGAAACAATACCTATGGAAGAATAACAAGATAAGGATTGCTATCACAATGACTACCAGTCAAGCAATACACATGAAAAGATGAAGTACATTGACAATCCTTGGTAACAATTCCTATGGAAGCTATTACAACTGCAAGATAAGCCGAAATCAAAATCAAACTTGAAGAAACCTGGAAGAAGTAAAAACCAAAAGAAGTCAGCAATCAAAAGGAAAAAGACTCATGACACTTTGCAGAAGGAAATAAGGATGCAGACGAAAGCATGGACTCTCTTAGATGGAGGGAGCCGATTATATAATTCCGAAAGAAGAGCATACATTCATGCATGAAGCAAGGATTAGGTGGGAGTTAATCCTAAATAATATGATCCATCAAGGATTATGAAATATCTATCCATGTTCTCATTGATGGCAGCAGCCATGAAAAGTAGCACGTGTTCAGTTTGACTTTAGAAGAAGTCTTCTACGAAAAGAAGCCTTAAAGTATCCCTAGTTGTCCATCCACGTCCATGATCTTATGATGAAAGGAAGAAGTTTGAATCTTCAGGGCATGGAATCTATAGAAAAACTCCATGGACCCAAGAGATAAAGAGAAACATGAGGAAGAACATGAAGATTCCAAGAGAGAAAGAAAAGCCGGAACAACCAGTTATTATATCGAGAATCGCAAGACTACCAGCCTGGTCTGAACTCACTAGAAGCAATCAAGCAGAGGAAATAAAAGTTGTGATGAAGAACAGTGTATGGAAGACTTCTGAATGGAAGCATTGCGAGATCCATAACTAAAGGTTCTCCCAGATGGAGGGAGAGGACTATGATGATAGCTTGTTCCAGTAACCAGACATACCTCTACCTGAGACATTATATCTCCTGCAATATCCACGATTCCATGGGTTGGAGTTTATATCACATGAATGCAAGGACTATTCTCCAGAGCAATTGAACAAAGAAGCGTATGTAGAGAAACCACAAGGTTTTGAGGTATACCAAAAAGAGACTCTTGTATGCAGATGGAAGAAGACAACTTGGTACAGAGCCTCCAATGCACAGCAGAAGCGTGATGAAAACTTTCTATAACAGAGATATTGCATTAGAATGGTTACTCAGAAGTCCAGGATGATGGACTGTTAATCCATGACAAACTCTCATGATGAGAGAAGAAGAGCCACTTGGATATGTTCCAGTTTAATCCTTGCCACAATGTCATGAGCTAGCAGGAAACAAAAGAGTTGAATCCAACCATGATATATTATAATGATCAGAGCTATATGAAGCCTTTAGAGAAAACCAGTGTTCCAGAAAGACCGAAGTACATTGAGATCAACAAGAATGGTCCACCTCGTCGGGCAGTCATTCTTTCGAAGTTCACAGTTGTGAGCAGTTTCAAAGAATGACCCGTTTTGGAGGTTGGTGCAGGACAGTCATTTCCTTACGAAATGGTCCGGACAGTCATTCCCTAGGGCAGACTTATTCTCTCCAGGTTGCTCTTTGTTTAGTGCCGGAAGAATGGCCTAGTTAGGTGAATGGTCTAGGTTCAGCAATCAGGGATAGGCATTCGCTAGGGCAGACTCATTCTCTCTAGGTTGCACTTTGTTTAGTGCCGAAGGAATGGCCTAGATAGGTGAATTGTCCAGGCTCATAAATCAGGACAGTTATTCTTCTATGCTTGAGAAGAATAGTCCAGTAGCTCATGGCTAATGTTTTACCTTCTGAGGGCAGATGCTCTTCCAGATCTCATAGATGTGAGTGGAAGAATGGCCCAGATGACTCAGTTTATATCATGACATTGTTTTTCTGTGCAGGTTGATATCAGATGATATGTATTATGATTGTTATGGAGACTGTATGTCTCTGGACAGTAGATGTATGCTACTGTGGTGGATGCGTTCCACTGGTTGTGACTATGTGTCACTGATTAAGTAGTTGTGTGCTACTTGGTGTGGTAGCGTACCAGTGGATTGTAGTTGTGTACAACTATGGATAGACACAGTTGTGTTTTATTGAATGACATTGTTCTGATTGCCATGTAGACTATCAGTAGTGTTGAAAATGATTATCAACTAGATGGATGGTAAGTGTACTAATGGACAGACATTCTCTAGACGGAAAATGGTCCAGGACATTTATTCTTCTAGGATGTATGTCTGGATTAGAAGAGTAGTCCTTGTAGCCCATGGCGTGGCTTTCAGCATCTGTTGGAATAGTTATTCTTCTAGGAAATATGCCCGGATTAGAAGAATGGTTCTTGTATCACTCTTTGGAGTGAGTGACTTATTCAGCATCATGTCTGATTACTCAGATGGAGTATGGTTTCGAGAGATGATGCAGTTGATGTTGTCATATGACACTGATAGTGATGATGGTGCTCGTGATCTAATCATGAGATAGTCTGTACGACTATGATGATGTTACCGGTTGAATGGTATGTTTGTGCTCAAGAACATTGCCTTCAATACCTCCCTAACTAGGAGGGAGTGTTGATATTATGGTAGCTGCAGGAGGTATTTACCTCCACGTGTAACCTTGACGAGAATAGAATATTCTGGGAAGCAAGAAGAAACCATAAAGCATTAAACTTAACCCTAGAAGATGTTAATGTTTAAGCCATTATTATAGTTCTTTGCATTTCATTAGATAACAATAGCATAATCCAAGGTCACTGAGAAATACACAATCACAAGAGACACAGCATTTATCCTGGGAAACCCTCTAGGGGAAGAAAACCCAGCAAAACTTCCTTAATATAGATAGCCAATACAATGCCAAGAGATCTCTTAAACTAACACAGAAAGTCCTCTCCCAGATATGCGCCACTCTCTCTCCTTCTTCTCTAACTGCAGATCCGAAACTTGTTTCACGAAATGAGCAAGTGAGTTGTGTGTCTAAGTGAGGCGCTAGCCTCCTTATTTATAATAGACTGGCACGTGTGAAGTGTCTCTTCACTGGCAGGGCCAACTTCTCCAACTGGGTGGTTATAACCACCTTTATTATATTCTGGGGCCTCTTAAATCTCTGTTGGGGCCGACTTCTTATTTTGCCTATTATGATTATCATTTGACCAATCCTTAAAAGGGGATTTGATCCTATTACAATAGCCGACATGATCAATCCACAATGGGGATTGATCCAATGAATAATATATCAAATAATAATAAGAATACTCTTTGCAGTTACATTATTTCAACACTCCTCCTTAACAAGAAAGGTATTCTTTAGCAGCATCATGCGAGAGAGAGAGGACAACAGCATCAAGTGCGTGAGAGGACAGCATCATCAATATCATCTTGGAACACTGATTGGCATATCTATAAATCATCGGAAGTTTTCTTCATCGGCAACATCGTCATTCTCAAAGGAATGCCATCATCATCTGCATCAATATGTATTGGTATAAAAACTGATACATCATCATCATCACAGCACAAGGCTGGCTCATCATAATACAAGACTGGCTTTACGTCACAGTTGTCAAGCTAGAAGCTCAGTACTCGTCTCATCTCAATGTCTTGCTTTACGTCACAGCACTTAGGCTGGAAGCAAGATACTAGACTAGCTTTATGTCACAACTATCACGCTGGAAGCACAGTACTAGTCTCATCTCATCGTCTTGCTTTACGTCACAGCACTCAAGCTGGAAGCAAGATACTAGACTAGCTTTACGTCACAGCTATCAAGCTAGAAGCACAATACTAGTCTCATCTCATCGTCTTGCTTTACGTCACAGCACTCAAGCTGGAAGCAAGATACTCGTCCTGCTTTAGCTCACAACCATCAGGTCGGAAGCAAGGTACACATCCTACTTTACGTCACAACCATCAGGTCGAAAGCAGGGAACTAGACTTGCTTTATGTCGCAGCTATACAGCCGGAAGCATAGTACTAGTCACACGTCATATTGCTTTACGTCACAACCATCAGGTCAGAAGCAAGGTACTCGTCCTGCTTTACGTCACAACCATCAGGTCGGAAGCAGGATACTAGATTGGCTTTATGTCACAGCTATCCAGCTGGAAGCACAGTCCTAGTCATATCACATCATCTTGCTTTACATCACAACCATCAAGTCGGAAGCAAGAGATGTCTCATCACAGCATCTACTCCCCCTTTCGAGGAGGGTCCTTTCAGACTATACCAAGCTTATCTCGAAAGTACTCAAACTTTATGCAAGATAGTGGCTTGGTCAACACGTCAGCAACCTGTTCATCTATGCTAATGTACTGGAGCTTTAAGGCTCCTCTCTGCACCATGTCACAAATGTAATGATAACGGATCTCTATGTGCTTCGACCTGTCGTGGAATACAGGATTCTCTGTCATTTTTATGCAGCTCTGGTTGTCACATAGAATCAAGGTTGCTCTCATCTCTAAGTCAAATAGGTCGGTCAACAACTTTCGAAACCATATAGCTTCGCAGGTGGCAGAACATGCAGCAATGTATTCTGCTTCTGCTGTGCTGAGAGCAATACTAGATTGCTTCCTACTCTGCCACGAGATCATAGTTGATCCCAAACTGAAACAGGATGTTCCTGCCCAATCTGCATCAGTATATCCACTCAATGTGATATCATGATCTCCATCATAGCTGAGACCACAATCTATTGTCCCTTTAAGGTACCTCATCACATGTTTTGCAACCACTAGGTGAACACATCTGGGTTCTACCAGAAACTGACTCAAGGTGTTCACAGCAAAACAAATGTCTGGTCTGGTGTTCGTCAGGTACATCAGCGATCCAATAATCTGTCTATACAGTGTGGCATCAATCAATTCTAACAAAGTATCGACCAGCAGCTTCAACTTCGCTTCCATGGGTGTATTCATGGGCTTGCATTCCAACATGTCTAATCTCTTCAAGATTTCGACCGTGTACTTCCCTTGGTTAAGGAAGATCCTCTCAGGACTCTGCCATACCTCAAGACCTAAGAAATAATGCATTAGGCCAAGGTCTTTCATTTCAAATTCCGAGGCAAGTCTCTTTTTACATTCAATGATGAGCTTTTCTTCTCCAGTTAAGAATAAGTCATCCACATATAGCAGTAAGATTGCTGGCTCATTGTTCATGATTTTGAAGTAGAGGTTAGAGTCTACTTTACTCTTGGTAAAGCCTAAGCTCGTCAAGAAACTGTCTATACGGCCATACCAAGCTCTAGTAGCTTGCCTCAATCCGTATAAGGCTTTCTTCAATCTGCAGACATGAGACTTCCTGTCTTCAACCTCAAATCCTTGAGGTTGCTCTATATACACTTCCTCTTCGATGACACCGTTTAGGAAAGCTGTCTTCACGTCCATCTGGTGCAGCTTCCACTTCATCTTAGTTGCAAGAGCTATGATGGTTCTGATCGAAGTGTATCTGGCCACAGGAGCGAATGTCTCTTCATAGTCAATGCCTTCCTTCTGGGAAAAGCCTCGAACGACAAATCTTGCTTTATACTTCTCAATACTTCCATCAGCAACATGTTTTATTTTGAAGAGCCATCTGGAGGATACCACATCATTATTCTTCGGTCTGGGAACTATTTCCCATACTTCGTTCTTCATTATGTATTGGTATTCCTCTGTCATCGCATCTGCCCATTCTTTCCTCTGAATGGCTTCTTCAAAGCAGGTAGGCTCCTCTTCTAGGAGATCACACATCAAAGCTGTATAACTGGAGAATGGCTTTGGTCTTTTCACCTGTCTCGTAGTTCCTTGGGAAACACCGTACTTCTCTCCATCTTGAATAAGCTCTCTAGCCCAAGCCGGCTTTCTTTTATGGAGGATCGTCATCTGAGGAGGTTCTTGCACTTCTTCTATATCATGGTCTTCTAGAAGTTCCTCATCAGGGGAAGTTACGACTTCCCTCACTGGTTCTGTAGCTCTGGGAACCTCCCTCATTGCAGTTCTGGGGATTACGGGTTCCTCTTCATATACTTCTTCAAGCTGGCATAGTTTAGATTTCTTGAGCGTTGCATCTTCATCAAAGGTCACATCCCTGCTGATCTCAATGTGATGTTGACTTGGTATATAGATTCTGAAGGCCTTGGAGACCTCACAGTATTCCACAAATATTCCCTTCTTTCCTGAAGGGTCCAGCTTGTTTCTCTTTACTTTAGGTATATGAATAAACACTGGACAGCCAAATATTTTGAGATGGCTTACCTCTGGCTTCTTTCCGGTGAGCATCTCTTCCGGTGTCTTGAGCCCAAGTGCACTATGAAACAATCGGTTCTGCACATATACAGCTGCCATTGCTGCTTCTGCCCATAAGCACATAGGAATATCTTGATCATGGATCATAGTCTTCACAGCTTCCAATATGGTTCTGTTCTTTCGTTCAGCTACACCGTTTTGTTGGGGATTATAGGGAGTAGTGAGTTCCCTCTTGATCCCAACATCTTTGCAGAAGTTCACAAACTCTTTTG
>ML778034.1:2264462-2283018 GCA_009831015.1 Picea engelmannii
GAGCTTGGGTAACATCTCTCCCTTTCTCTCTTACTTCTCCATAATTTTCTGAAGTTTGTGAATATTTTTTAGACCCTAGAAGTAACATAACCTAGATCTTGTCATTCTTTCATTCTTTCATTCTTTGTTTAGAATAGATCTAAGGCTTTGCTAATATCTTAGGTAGATTTACATTGCATCTAGTTTCCTTTTCATTTGAATATCATATGCTCTTGTCTTTTGATGTTTAGGGTTAGATAGCTTCTTGTTCCTCACATGATCTAGATCTAGTTGTTGAAGCTGTTTAGCTCATCTTATTGGCATATGGTAATCTGAACTACTTGCTAAGTTGTATAATCTTTTTCAAGCCTTTACCTTTTGTAGCTTAGCATAATTGGTTATTGACATTGCTTAGGGTTTGTACTTCTTTTCCTAATCTAAAAACTAAGCAATTATGTTTTTGGAGGCCCTCTTTGAGGCACCTCTTTGAGCCCACGGCCCAGCCTTCTTGGGCTCACGGCCTAGTGCCTTTGGGCACCCTCTTGCTCACAATTTGGCTGGGTTATTAGCCCACGGCCTCATCTTAGCCCACGGCCCTTTGTGGCTGCTGTTTACCCACGCCCTTGTGGCACCTTTGCTCATGGCTTAGGGGGGTTTTACTTGCTCACGGCCCTCCTTTGTTGCTACTGTTTGTGTTCCTTTACTCATAGCCCTGCCAAGTTTCTTGTTACTGTGGACAGCCTTCATCCCTCACAGCCTTGTGATCTTCTTTTGCTGCACACATACACTGTACACACATGTTAGTAGGTTGATAACTATATGCTAGTGTTTACTTTTGGCAATATCCTATGAATGCATACATGATGGTTATGTCCCAATTTGAAAGTTTAATACATGTGCTAATGACCTAAATCTAATAACTATTTAAACTTTCACAATCTAATTAACCTTTGCTAACAATTGCAGCACCTAACATTTGTGTTTAAACATCCATTGCTCTAAAGTTTTATCTAATTGCTAGCATACTTCATTATCGGTTTATGGTCTAAATTTCTTAATCATCTAATAAGTAATCTTTTATGGTGCTAGTGTAGATGTTTTAAACACATATGCTTATGCTTTAGATGTGATTGGATTAGTGCTATCATTCGTTGCTTTATTTCTTGCCTAAGCTATCATACATCTTAAATTGCAAAGTAATCTTTTTCATCTCACATGCTCATGAGTTTAAATTCCTAAGTGCTTTAAAGTTTAATTCTATCTTTCATTTCAAGTAACATTACATTGCTCAAATACTCAATGATTATATCTCACATGATGTTAACTTGATGGTTTAAGCTCATTGCTACATATTGGTTAATCTTTACATGTTTATGGTGATCTAGTCTTGCAATTTATTTACGTTTCAAGCATTCGTTTCAACACTCCTCACTCACGGACACTCGCTAAAAAGATAAAATCAAAGTGCCTAAAACTTTTCTAAAACGAACCCAACCAACCTAAAGATCCACCCGAGGATCCTAACAATACTTAGAAATATTTTAGGAGTCTTAAACAACTGTTTTTGCCATCTAAAACGGGCGAGAGGGCCAGTCTTTGGGGGACGTGGCGGGGGACCGTCCCATGATTTCNTTGGGGAGATCCTCCCTCTGACTACCTCTAGCTGTGGTGAAGTGACGGGCTGACCTTGGAAGCTAGGTTGGAGGTAAAAGCCCAGTATCTTGAGCACCGGGCAGTTATTTGGCAGAATAAGGGAGTTGAGACACACACATAGTTAGGGGGTGGGATCTAAAATCTTTAAGAAGAACATTGGTTGCATAGATCACACTTATATGTTTGGGGGGAAGTAGATGTATTGATAGGACACATACATTGTGATAAATCTTACTAGTATATCTTTTTTACGTGCAGCTAATTGTTCTATCTTTGTGGTGTTGTGATTATCTGATTATCATTTGAATATCTTGTTGATAAATCATTGTTGTGGTGTGGACTGGTAAGTGATTGAGTATCCCACTTGGGGAGGCAACACTTATCTAGTCCTTGAGTGCTTTTCATGGTTAGTAGCCAGTGAAGGCAGTCCAAGTGGAGTAAGTGCCACTTGGGGCATGCTTGGCCCTAGGGTGTGAAATCTTTACCTCTTGTACATCTTGTATCCGTTGTATATTTGTTATATATCTCATTTGTTGTAAACTTGTATAATTCTGTAAGTAATTCTAATACTTTGGGGATTGGGTAGTTTGATTTAAATTGTAAAACTTATTGTAACGAACCACCCTTACACATAATTGACCCCATTGCCCAACCTTAGGCACTAGTCATTAGTTGACTTAGGGAAAGGGCTGCTTAACATTTAGAAGTAGGTCTGCACCTGCATTGCTGCTTGTCATATAGGCTAGTTTTCCCCTTAGCCTATAATCAATTGAAACTAACTCCTAGAACATTGTAATTAAAATTAACTTAGCAACTTAGGGACAACCCCCCTTGGCTTCCCTAGGAGTAAGCCTAGACGGAAGAAGTTCTTGTCAAGGTGACAGTGTGGGCAAGAACTTAGACATTGTGTCTCCGAGGGCACACTAAGTGAGCGGGACTTAGCTCACATCTGCAAGTGTGCATAAGGGCGACAACACCCACCTTGGCACAAAATCGGTAGGGCTTTCCCTCCACATTGTGCCATAGTTGTGAGGTTTGCAAAATTCATTTTATTTTTCCCACCTTTGTCCTTAAGACAGTTGTGTGGCTAGATTGCTCATTCAATTTGTTTCAAGTTATTTCAATTATTCATTTGTGCCCACACCTTGCATGTGAGTGGCTTTGTCACCCTTGCAATATCGTGACGGCTAGTTAGAAATTCTTTTTGGCAAAGTAATCAAACTCTTGCCCCGCCTTTTGCCCCGTATTCCCTACCCTTGCCACTTTGTGGATGTTAGGTAACAAGAAAGGGCAAAGGACTATGTGGCTAGTTTAATTAGGCACCTAATTCTATTATTGCTAAAACCATTAAAAAGGGGTGACTTGGGAGGCTAGAAGGGGTTGAAGCCGGGGACGGTTTCATGGCACTACGTGTCCTCCTTGTTGAGCGCCCAAGCATCTTGGATTTGACCTGCGGAGCTAGAGGGGAACCTTGTTGTTCCCTTGTTGACCACCTAGCACTTCCTCTTGGTTGAAGGGATAAGGATTTGGGGAAATAACATAGCTTAGGCATGCAACTTTCATATCTAATTGCCCCTAATTCAAAGAGAGACCTAAAAATCTATTAAAAGTAACCTACACACATTGCAACACTTTCAACTCACACTTTCTACATTTCAAGTTTTGCCATTCCTTTATTTTCAAGCAATTTCATTTCATGTGAATAACTATTTTCAAAGTATCTTTCATTTCAAGTATTCTTTATTAATTTGAACATAATTCTTTAAAGTATAAAGTTGTCTTTCAATTCATTGTATAGACATCTCATAGATTTGTTTCATTTTTGTAGAAGTATCTTGCTTTGTGTGTGTATATATATATATATATATATATATTTCATTTGTGTATATTGGAATAATTGGGATTGGGTAATCTTTAGGCACTGGTCTAATTGTTGTTTTATAAAATAAAGGTTTTCCTGTCATTGAAAGAACTACATATTGCATTGTTGTTTGTCATTGGGTTGGGTCTCCCTAATCAACAAATTAATTAATTCCTAGAACTAAAATCAATCTTTCACATAGTTTAATAGGGTCTACCCCCCTTGGCTTCCCTAGGAGTGAGCCTAGACGCAAGGAGTCCAGATTGAGGTGACAGTGGGTTTGGATTCAGGTTTGTGCCTCCAAAGACACACCAAGTGGGTTGGAGACTTCTCCACGTTTGTAGGTGTGTATTAGGACGGCAACATAGTCCATCAAATGATCCATCAATATCATCCTGCAAGACTCATATGTGTGATGAAAATCACAAGAAAGAGTCTAGTGTAATGAAAATTACAAGTGGTGTGATGAAAATCACAAGTACAGGACCTCACACAATATGAGGGGCAATAGAGCCCAAAGTGACCAAGTGAAACGGTAGTGTTCAAAAAAAAATTTAAACAATGAAACACATCTTCATAAGAAAAACCCAAAGAGCACAATGCTTTGTGAATACAATGTGTGTATCAAATGAGGCTAGAGCTTGACCAATAAATAGGTTTAGATTTTACCCCTAAGACCTCAAAGGGTGAGATCGCAATAACCAAAAATGTGGTTAACCATAAATGCAATAGTGATAAAGCAGTCCCAGTGGTTGAATAAACCCCTCAAGTGGGTTTACATTAAATATTCTCACATCATCCCTTAAACAGAACTTGGAGGATCTATGAAGGTGGCATTATCTCGGCAACATTGATCATTCATCAATTCTAGTACATATCCAATTCAAGGTGGTATTCATTGACCAAATATATCGTTTACATAGCCACTACATATCTTTAAGATTATATTAATTTCAATAGCTTTAATGTGTAATGTTTCCATCCCCACTCACTGATCCCACTATTCCTTGATATTTAAAGAATTTTCTCACCCATGTCAGAGAATCGCATTCCCCTATGATGCATGGAACGTTGCTATGTTATGATCAACTTGATGACAATGGCTTAGTCATGGCATAATTGGTTTATGTAAGTGGTGGCATGGCTATTCTAAGGGGGCTAGCCCCTTTAGTCACTTTAAACATTATAAGGAGATGTAAAGACCAACCACTATATTAAATCATGAGATGAAAAAAGGGGCCACCCCCTTCACTTACCCATATGATAAAGTTGATGATGTCATATAAAGTTACAAAAACAAACTTACGTTATTAAAATATGAGGGGGCATTTAAAAAGGTAAGTCAATATTTTTCAAATGATGACAAAAAAGGAAGTGATGGATCACTCTATTGTCAACCCCCCCCCCTTCAAATTATAAAAAAAGCATACTATAGAGCGACTGAGCCAAGACAAACGTCATCTATTGGAGTCGCTGCATTAAGAATCCACTTTGAAGACAACCGCTAGCTTCTAAGTTTAAACGTGCCACATCATTTCAGCAAAGATTGAACCAAATCAAGGAGCCACCATCAATTTCATTTGAAGTGGAAAGAGAATGCCATGAGTGGATTCAAGGAGTCGCCATACAAATCAAGGAGGCACTGTCGATTGTATGAAGCCACCATACTAAGCTATGAGTCAAATTCTGAAGGGATGCCACCAACCTAAGTTAAAGCTGCCATGAGTGCAAGGATTAAGTCGTCGATTATGTTCCAACTCATAAAATCTGTGGAGCCATCCATATCACGACTTTCTCATGAAATAAATTTCTACTAATATACCGTACAGTTGGATGATGTCATCAATTGGAGTTGGTACTTAATGTGAGTGAACATGAGATTGGTCGTTGTCAAACTATTTCAGCCTTTTATGGAGATCGATCTAATCATTCCACATGAGATAGCCACTTGTGGAAGCCAATATAAAAGTGGGATAAAGTCATAGTGGGCTCATGCTATATTATAACACATAAAAGGGGTCGTTTCTTAAAGTTAACCAAATCATGGAGCTAGGCCATGGTGGTGCATGTGTTAACCCATCATTTTATGGAGGCCGATTTCTTCAAAAAAGTGAGCTGTTGACTTTTCTTCATGCAAACTACGGTTAACATTCTTTATGTAGTTGTAAGTTGCAACTAACTCCTAGTTTATTCCTTGATTGACTTGGTTGTTGGAGTTAGTTAGAGGAGATAATATTATTTTTGTTTTCCTAGAATATTTTATTGGAGAAACTTGAGATCTCAACAAATTTCTTGCTACCTTTAGTAAGCAAGTAGTTGAAGATCTTATTTTTATTGTATTCCTTGGAGAGAAAAGTGGATCTAGGAAAATAAATCATTTTTTATTGTATGAGGAGTTTGAGCTCAAATTTATATAAGGATTTGTTCACTCCATTTGCAATGTGGATCGGAATGGTGGAGAAATGGAAGTACATGTGAGAAAGTCAGCTCCAAGTTTGGGGATTTGTCTCTTATCTATGTAAGTGATGTTGTTTTTTATGTAATTTTATTTGTGGATGTGTTCTAGGGAAAATACTCTATAGTGATGTAGTTAACTCGTGTCCTATGCTCTCTAGTCATCAACCCTTTACGATCACAACATCTCATATGCTATATTTAAGTAGTAGGTATGTATCTACACAATCTTGGGGTAAGGGGCTCCTTACGCTTGCTTTGAGTAGTGGATTTTAAGTGACCCTCTCCCTCACTTATATTGAAAAGCCCTAATCGCCAAAACTTATCATTGAACCAAGTTTAGGTGTTTAGAACACATCAAGTGGCTACCTATAAACCTTCAACTTGCCCTCTTAAAATTTCCTAAGTGACTCCATAGCCCAAATAGGTGAGGCACTAGTCTACTTTTCACTCATCACCCCAAGCCCAACTCAATTTTTTTCCGTCATTTTTTTATCTACATTGTTGCTAGGTTCTCTTTACTCCCACTCCTACTACATGAAGTGAGCCTAGTTAACCCTTAAGGATACCCCCCTTGACTTAGGTGCTTCCTTTGTCTAAAGTGAGAGGAGAGTTGGTGAGGTCACTGAGGTGACAGTGGCCAACCTCTTGAGTTCCACAAGGCTAACATCCATTTTTGGGACTTTAAGCTAAAGATGCTAGTTTGTGTGGTAATAGGTAACATAATCAATTTTTCCATAAGGAGTATGTACCGCTTAGTGCTAAGGGTATGTCTACACATTGCCCAACTCAATTGTACTTTCATTGTAATCATCCCACTTAATGAAATCATCATTGCCAAAAAGAAAAAGAAATGGAACTTGGATTGATTCTTCTGTAGTACAACCTGAGCTTGCTAAATGTCCAATCAGAGTAATAATCAATAATAAATAATTTTTTCTTGTTAACAGATCAATCATAAGCACTAAAACCAGTCAGAAATTAAATATGATTTATTTGTATGAGAAGTAATCAGTAAATTGTTTATGAAAGTTCTACCCAAATTCCTTGTCTCTAAGTATAAAATTTTAAAGATTAGATAGTCTGGCAAATAACAGCCCTAAGACCAGAACATTTTCCTTGCTTGTAAATACAATGAGAACCCTACCTCTTCCGAAGAATCAAAAATTAAAAGAACCAGTTAAAGCATAAGAGCTCACTTTTCAAGCCCTCCAAGGTACTTATCGTAGATGAGGAAAGGAAGCCGACCTCGATTTGAAGCTGTAAGCACATCAAAAAGATTGGAAGCAGTGATCATGTCTGCAATAGTTGGAATTGCAGGAGCTAATCGTGCAAAAGCCTCTGACCCAACAGAGTTCTCTGTATCAACCTGTCACAGACACCACATCAGAAAACAAACTACATATACTTCCATAGCAAATTATCAGTTTGCATGCATAGATGATAGCCTACTGAAGCAAGATAGCAATATCTTCCAGCAATCTAGGAGCAGCATCAATTCTCTGACAGAAAACAGAGTTCCCAGTCACAGAATGGGTGAATTTTTATCTTTACTGATCCCCTTGTGCACATTGGTGAAAAACTCTGTTCAAAGTTTCCGTGTGTTCTTTAAGCAGGAATTTTAACTAGTACACAGCAATCTGTTTTGGAAATAATAAATATTGTTAATCATATTCTTCCAATAGTTCCTAATTTACAAAGGGAAATCTGAAACTGGCCTCACCTTAAGCAGGGGCTTACTTGCGGCAGCAGGAGCTTCCCAGGCAAGCATCATATCAAATGTCAGGCGACGAAAATTTTTATCGCTCAAGTGATCAGTGAGTTGAGTTGCCACAGCAAGTGCCTTGAAACAGCAATACTCCAGAAAATTCCGAGCATACCGTGAGGGATGTTTTATGGACTCGGAGGCCTCAGTTTCAAAATGCTGCTGCAGATCCTCAGTTGAAAGAAGAAGAATCCTAAAGACAATGAAAAAACAAATTGTGACAAGTTTATGTTTTAAATTAAGATGGTGTAGTGCTGAAATCCACAAGAACTTCATTACTAACCAATAACTAAAATATTTTTTAAGAGGTTTAAACATTAAACATGTTCAAAAACTTCAATAAGTTTGCCAGACAAAAAAATTAAAATTGCAATGAAATGCAAAATGATGTGGAATATATAAGTATAAATTCCCAACAAAATCCTCATGCAACAAAATGACAAAAGTGTACTTTGAGAATATATAACTTAACATAGACACATATTTATATGGGGCCACCCATCAACCAACCATCAAAAGGACCAACAGGACCAGGAAGGAATTTGCCTAGAGAACCTTCAGGGCTTAAACAGCCAACACAGCACAACCCTGTGGGCCCGTAGTGTCCTGAGGACCTGCAGAGCATAAAAATCATCCCAAGGACACAAAAACAACCTTAAAAATATGTCTGCCTAATATTATTAAGTACTATATCATGTCAAATATTTGGGACAAGTCCATAGCACTGTCATTAATCATATATACATCCACTAATATCAACAAGGTCTGTCGAACATAATTTGAATCTTCAGTTAGTCATTCAATATCAAGGCCCTATAATCTAAGATATTTATTGTTATTTTCCCTAATTAATTAGTTTTCTCACTTGTTAGTAGTTATTGAAAAAAGATGTTATCAATCATTTTATATTAGAAACCTAATTCGCAAGAATTGCATTTATGCCCAAATTTTGATGAGCAAAAAAATTGAAATAAGACAGTCCAAAAATATTGAATTCAAAAAACTTAATAAATTTTACATTAATTTCACACACACAGGTAGGTAACTTTACATAAAAGAAAAGTCCGAAGGGTTTTACATACACATGCATTATTACTCTGTCCACAAATATCTACACATTACTTTCTTTATGCGTGAAAGTTATTACGCTTTAGTTTACATATAAGTGACTATACATAATGTAAATAATTTAAAAGAAAACTTCAACTTTAACCTGAAGTGTGCACCTGACCATATACTTTATATGACCACCATACCAAAACAATTCCTAACACTATTTTTTAATGAAAAACTAAAGCAATTTAAGTAGATTATTTATCAACAGAAACCTGACATCACAGGGGCAATCATTTTCCCATGGAGTCTATCCACTATCACAATTGAAAAGGATATTTTCATGATAAGGCATTGGCAAGAGCAAAAAAATGAGGAGGTTTGGCAGAGTCTATGTTAGAGAATACAGACTAACAAATCTTTGCTAGAAAAGAATATCTGATATTCGAAGAAAACGGGATGCTACAAGAAGAAGATCATGAATTCAATCTAGAATATTGAATGAGAAGAACTGCATATTCAACCTTCAAGTACTCTTTCAACTCACTTCTGAATCCTACAATTCTTACAGGTCGCTCTAACTTGTAAACAAATTCAACAATATTCACAAACTTTATTTGACTCTTATAAAAATCATGCAAAAATTATCTTTTTCTAATCAAATCTTATCACCCAACAACTTATGCTGTTGTACATAGGGTATCTTGTAAGAAGTGGCATTCATCTTCAACCTCAAGTTTATTGCAGAGTTTGCATTTTTTATCTTCCCTTGGTGTTTTAGGAGTGGTCCATCTTAAAATTTTGCAGAGTATTTCAAAATAGTTGGTTCTAACTCTTATCATGTTGGTATTCATTTCGCTTTTCCAGTTGAATTACTTTTCAAGATGACATAGTTGTGGGAAAATCAGAGTTCCACAAAACTAGTGAGAACAGCACTGATTTTCCAGGGCAAAGGACTAAAAGTACACTCAGTGCCCTGCAAATCACATTCCACCTCTCTGATACCACCCTAGATAAAAGGTCTACTGTATCTCTCATTAGCAATGTTGCAAAGATCTTTTCAGGGAATATATCGCCGATAGGGGAAACAAGAGGTAGGCAGAGAGCAGCACCATTTCAGCCCCCAAATCTGTCAGACCTCGGGAGGCAGTCTAGCCCCCCACAGCAAGACCCCTGCGGAGTTTCCAACTTAGATCTCGGGACAGTTTATGCCAAAAGGCAACCCTACTCCTCCAATTCCCAGTAGTGGGCCACCTCTTCTAGATAGAGAGACATCCCCCGAGCTAGATCCAGCTCTTCTGGTCAGTGTTCTATCTAGAGACTCTTTCCTTTGGCCTTGGATGGTAGGAGAGTTGCACATAATAGATCCTGTAGACCCAGCAGCAGTAACAGCATAGATCCAGTAGCAGAGGCAGAGGCAGAGGCAGTAGCAGGACCAGTTGATCAGATTGATCCAGTAGTTGGACCAGTAGGTCCAACAGAAGCAGCCACGAAAGCAGAGGGAGCAAGGGCAGCAGCAGGAAAGGCAGATAACCATTTTGGCAATGGATACTTCAGAGGAGGACAAACACCCTCCCCTTCTTTCTACAACAAGCACTTGGAGCCTTGACACTCTTTTCCTTGTACCCTCTTCTAAAGCATTGTATTTCATTCATTATTGAAAAAGTTGGCATCATCAAAAATCACCAAGAGTCTGGACCTCAAGACATCAGAAAAATTGGTAAAAAAATCGACAAAAATCAGCAAACCACCGCAAGCATAAAAAAAAAAAAATTAGTCCATTTTTTTCAAATTTTTTTAAATATAAACTAACAGCAACATCAAATAAGCACATTGGCACATAGATATAGAAAAAAACACTGATATATATGATGTATTGGATGCCAAATGATATATCAAAGTTCAAACATCAACATGGTAGTCAATACTGAATCTTGATAGTTGTCCATTCAAGAATTATAAATATAAAATTAAGCCATATATATAATAAATGTACCTCATCCTCATAAGTCATCTATAATGACTAATCTAGCAGCTAGCAACCAATTCTGCCTCCCAGCCCCCACCCCCTCTAATAGTTGTGTGTCATCCTCCCTTGCCTCTGATCCTCCTCATGTAACCACTTAGGTGCCTCCTGTTGATATTATGGTAGTTGCGGGAGGTATTAACCTCCATGTGTAACTGTTGACTAGAATAGAATGTTCCGGAAGCTAGAGAAATCCTAAACGGATGTGTAAAAACCCTAGAAGACAAGTCGGCTCAGTAAAATAATTAATATTATAGTATTAGCTTCTAAAAGGACAAGTCGGCCCAGAGAAGTGACAAGAACCACTATAAATGGGAGGCGCTCGAGCTCATTTGTACACACTCACTTCACTCACTCTCTCAGTAAAGTATAGTGCAAGTTTGGAGTTGCAGTTGCAAGAAAGGAAGGTGCATTTTCTGGGGTGATTCTTGGTCTCTCTCTCTAGCTCTATCTAGCCTAAGATATGCGCCCTACCTTCTAGTATCTCTTGGTGGTATTCTTGGTGACATCTTGGACTATATTGGTGGATTTCTTGAAGGTGCAAATTTGGGGAAGAAGTGCAACTGCAACTACTGCAGTTGAGTATTGTTCTTTGGTTGTGGAGACTCTCTCTTGTGCGCTTCCCTTGGAGAAGGTGCGCTCTCCTTGTCTTGTGTTGTTGCAGTTGGATGGTGTTTTCTAGTTCCATCTTGTGTTATTGTTGCAGCTAGGGTTTATTTGTTGGTTCTAGTGTGGCATTCCGAAATCATTCTATCTAGCAAAGGTTAAAGTGCTCGGGGGTGGCTGCGTGCCTATGGTTGGGTGACAATAGTGATATTGTCTATGGTTAAAACAAGCACATCAAATATTTTAATAGGTTATGGGCCCACACTGCCTTCAGAACAGTCTAACCACTAGAAGAAAGATCAACAGTTCTTTGTCAAGCTTGTTATAGCACCAATTGCAGTTGCAACTAGGTCTTCTGAGCTTGCAGCGGCAACAAACCCTAACCTAAATTCTTAGGCACTTTCAGTGAAGCGTTGGACCTAATTTTTGGTTATTCTAGCGTGCCCTAGCCTAGCGCACCCTCTGGTGCCCTCTGTTATCCCCCACTTTCAGGGATAACGAGGAGATCATGTCTCGAGGCCCACAGGTCCTAGACATGGAGTACCGAGAGCAGGATTGACTTTAGCATGGCCCTGGAGAGCCCACCTTTTCTTTCTTCCAGCATCTTTATCTTGTCAGCAGCAGCAGCATCCATCACCATCGGCTTGGTCCTATGTCAGAAAAGGTTCTTGCTCCATGAGGTAATTAGTCCAGGTATCATGGTATGTGTCACTTTGATCATCAAAACCATTGAATGTATGCATCTGATTCCTTTTATTTCTAACAATTGCTTGGGTCTTACACTTGCCCACTTGACCATGTTTGGGGGGATTGACAGGTTTCCCTAGCAAGCCTGTGTCTATAGGTTTTGGTTTGCCACTGGGGGGATTTCTTAAAAGCCATCGTCTGCTCCCATCATAGCACCATTGTTTCATCTTGTTTCCCGCTCACTTGTCCCATTCCACTTGTCCAGGCACTGGGTTGATCTATTTTCAGGATTGCACCTTATCTTGTGGGAAGAAGGGGCTAAAGACCCAGAAGGTAAAAGCAAGCTGGTAAAAGATAAAAGCCTAAAAAATGAAACCTCAAGATGCTTCGCCCAGGGATCCCCGAGAAAGTAATAAAAGGCTTCTCAGCAAGAAACAAGAGGCACCCAGAAAAATAATAAAACAAGACCTAACCAAAGGAGAGGGGGTCTCATCACGAGCCAGCCTATTAGGTCCATGGATACCCTAGCAATATGACATTGCCACCAGCTGGTCACCACACCAGGGCAATGACTCTTGGTTGCATGGCCAAGGGAAAGGGGGTCTCATCACGAGCCATCCTTCTCATTTCTATGAAAGTACTTGTGGGTAACGCTGCCACCACTGGTCACCATGCCAGGGCAGTGTCCCCTGATTAGCTTTTGAACAAAAAAAAGGGAAAAGCAATAAAAGATAGAAGATGAAAAGAATAAGAATAAAAAGCAAGAATGGGCTTGGAAAAAATGCATCCAGGACAGGTACAACTCGCCTTCTAACAAAGGCACCCATAGGTAACATTTCTTGCATCCTTGGCCCTCATTGCACCTAGATGCTTGGACTTCCCCTGACCACATCACCCACTTACATGGCTTGGATGAGGTCTCTTCCGGGAACTTCCCTTTTCTAGTGGGCATTAGCCCAATAGGACACCTTGTCCTTTTCTCCATACTTGTATTGTAGGCTTGTGTAACGTCTTTGAGCTGTTAACTGATGTATTAGGGATTTTATGCACATGTTTAATAATATTGATGATGAGATGTGATTGACATTGCTATGATCCCTGTGACTGATGAGCCCATGGAGGGCGTAGCTTTTGATGTGCAGGACCATGCTCGACGGACAGGTACCATTTTGGACTGGTACACATGGGGAGATGATCAGTTCAAACCTCCATGGGGCTGAAGAGCCCATCAAGTGGATGCTAAGACCCCATCAGGGGGCAAAGACAGGACAGAGATGGATCAGGGGCTTTGCACCAGAGAAGGAGAGGGCATTCCACTAGAGGCACTTTGGCAGAGTTTGACCTAGGGGGATTGACTCTCTTTCAGTGGAACGTTGGCCTTGGAAGGCCTGGGACGTCACCCTTGATGACCATGACGTCATCCAGCCTATTGGACGTCTTGGGAGGCAAACTGGGCAGTATTGGCACGTGTGCTATGATGGAGGAGCCCAAGGAGGGCTAACGTTTTGCTCCAGGATGCCCCATTTTCCCTAAAAGGGGCTAATGTCTCCTTTGGAGGGGCTTCATGTCTCTTTTCAGCTTGATTAAGGTTTTAATTTGACAATTTAATGTAAAACAGTATGATTTTAGTATTTTGGCCTTGTCGGCCTTTTACATGACCTAAAATGTAAAATTAGGTCATGGAATGGTATAAATGAAGGATTTTCACCTTCATTTTTTCATCACAACTCACTCACTCCATAAGGAGGTCTGAAATTTGCTCTCTCTCTCTTGGGTCATTGGCTGATTTTAGTGATGCGCACTTGTTGAAGGAGGATCTTTTTGGCATGTTTTGGCATTTCTCTTAATGGAAGGTGTTACAACTAGGGTTTGCAATGTTATTTCTTGGTGATATGTAAGTATTTTTCTACAAAATTTCTTGAATGAATGGTTGTAGTTTCATTTCTTGCATATATTTATAATTTTGCTTAATAAAACCCTAGGTGACAAGCACACAAGTAGGTCCTTGTCTCATGTCCCCAATGAGAGAGATTTTTCAGCCATTTATTGAAGAAGGAGAGAGCCTAGCCGTTGCTACACTCTCATTCCCTCTTCATTTTTGCTAGTCGTACCTTCTATAAGCTGAGAAGAGAGAGACACCCTAAAGCCTAGGTTTTCTACACTTTGGGCCGATTTTTCTAGGGTTTGCTAGTAGAGCCTTGTTGTAGCAACACTTTGCTTCATCAAACCCTCTTGTCTTGGTTTTATGCTTCATCTTCAGCTAGTCGTGATTGCCATTGAGTTAAGGAAGGAGGAGAGAGCACCAAGGCCTAGTTCATCTACACCGAAGTGAGCCTCTCTCCCCTAGGGTTTTGACTTTGAGGCCTTGCCTTAGCAACACCTCAAAGCTTCTCCCTCTAGTCCTTGGTCGTTTTGACTTTTGCCTCCTTTAGCTCTTGCGTCCTTACTATTTGACTCCATTAACCCTAAGGCACTGATCATAAAACCTCATGCGTTGAAGTGAACCTGATCAAAACTACTCTCAAACTCTTAAATCAAACCCTATCCTCACTAACCCTAGTTTATAAACTAACCCTATTGACTAAGTGTTGTCGTCTTCTCTTGATATTAACACCTTAGTGTAGCTAAGCATTTTTCTTTATAAGCAATTGAATGGTGATTAAAGGCATTAATTGAATGAAGTGTTGATTTATTACATTGAATGCCATATTTGTTCCAACATTTATTAGTGAAGTGACATAATTTCATTTGCTATTTACAAACATTGATTTTGTCAATATTTATTGTCAAATTGCTTATGAATGCATCAGATAGTCGTTGATTTACTTAAAGTACTAACCCATTGATCAAAGCTTGCATATATCAGTTTATTGTTGCTTTGGCTCAGGCAGGTGTATCTCTTTGGGGGTTTTACTTTATTATTGGCCTTTGGCCGGACTATCTGCTCGGTGGTGACTTGTGAGGGGGGAATAGCTACTTTATCCTGTAATCCTTTACCTTCTCAAAACCCCACATCACCGGGGACGTCTCCCCTAGGCCTTACCACCCTAAAGAGAAAGAACCATCCTTGCTACAAACTATGCGATAACACCCTCAACCAACAAAAACGTCAAGTTTGAGTTCTTGGTCAAAGTCAACATCAAATGTTGACTGGTCAAAGTCAAAGTCAAAGTTTGACTTTTGGTCAAAAATTAATTTTGTGGTCAAAGCTGAAATTTCAGGGTTTCCAGCTTGTTCTAATCATTGCAGCTTTTTTATTTAGTTTCTAACCTCTTCTTGTCAAGATGGTGTCTAGTTTCAAATTAAAAGACAAGCTAAATGATGCTACAAATTTCAAAGGTATGCACTTGTATATGTTTTTCAAGTTATATCATCCAGCAAAGCATGAGTGTTTTTGCAGGGGATGTACAAGAAACCTTGTCCAAGCAGTGATCTTGGATTCACTACATTCAGAGGAACAAGCGCACCCTCCCTAGTAGTTGAGGCTCCAGGTTCCAGGTTTGATTGATCAAATTGTTAAGTTTCAATTTGCACATATCAAGTTTGATAGTTGCTACAGTACAAGTAAACACTATAGTTGTGAGAACAATCTTTGAAAGGCTCTATTACTACTAGGTATACTTGGTTGCATGTAAGTACTATTGATATAGATGCTTATTGCACTTGTTTGCAAAATGAACTAACATCTCCTCTAGGAGATATTTCTTGTTTTGCTCCTGGGTAGGTCACCTTGGTAATTCTATGATGACTACCATCCTTGTTACCATAGATATGTTCTTAAGAAAATGCTATTGGAAATACTTTTTCTCTTGTTGTTTTTGTTCCAAGCAGGTCACAGGTGATAACTCTGAGAAGGAGCTACAGTGACAATTGCAAACATGGAGCAAATGACTCCATCAAGTGGTGAGGCAGGTGATCTCACCAAGTACCAATTCTAAAGGAAGCGTGTAAAGCAAAAGGCGTTTTGGACATCATTCACTCAAATGTGTGAAGACCAATGTCAACCTCCTCACTAAGCGGGAGAGTACACCTCAGATGACTTCAAGACATTCTGCAGAGAGGTCGAGATTAAGAGGGAGCTCACTACTCCCTGCAATCCTCAACAGAATGGTGTAGCAGAAAAAAAGAACCGATCCATTGAATAATTTGTTAAGGCAATGATGAATGACCACAATCTATCCATGTTTCTACGAGGAGAAGCAGTTATGATAGCCTTATATGTTCAGAATAGAAGTCCTCATCGTATATTGAAGAACGTGACTCTAGAAAAAGCCTTCTCCGGAAAGAAGCCAAGTGTTGAACACTTGAGGATCTTTAGTTGTCCTATCTATATTCATGTTCCAAAGGACAAAAGAAAGAAGTTGGGACCTTCAGGAAAGAAGGGCATATTCGTTGATATATTGAGCCATCAAAAGCTTACAGAATCTATGTTCCAGGTCAACAGAAGGTTGAAATCAGCAGAGATGTGACTTTTGATGAAAAGATTGCCTTCAGGAAATCTATAAAAGATTCCATGGATTCCAATGATGAAGAAGAACATGAAGGTCCCAAGGAAGAAACTACATGTTCTCCAGAACATCCCAATGAAGAACCAGAACAACCACTTGAACCTATGGAACCAGTTGTTGTACCTACGACCAAAAAACAACTAGCATGGCTCGAATCCACCCTACAAGAAGTAGAAAAACATAAAGCTCCCAGTGGCACCTTCAGGGAAAGCAAGAAGCCCAAAAGATTCTCTAGTTATGCGGCACTCATGACAAGTCACTTCAAAATGGGTTTACAAGATAAAGCATGCAGTGGATGGGAGTACCAATAAATACAAGGCAAGATTCGTGGCTAGAGGGTTCTCCCAACAGGAGGGAGAAGACTATGATGAGACGTTTTCTCCAGTTGCCAGATACACCTCTATTAGAGCCATCATATCTCTTGCAGCATCCATGGGTTGGAGTTTACATCAGATGGATGTAAAGACCGCTTTTCTCAATGGAGTAATTGAGGAAGAAGTATACATAGATCAACCTCAAGGTTTTGAGGTACTCCCGAGAGAAACCCATGTATGCAAATTAAAGAAGGCCTTGTATGGACTCAAGCAAGCTCCAAGAGCTTGGTATGCACAAATTGACAGTTACTTGACAAGACTTGGATTTTCCAAGAGCTATGTTGATCCAAACCTTTATTACAAGGTTTTGAATGATGCACATGTGATCCTGCTACTATATGTTGATGATTTGTTTCTGACAGGTGCATAGCCTCTCATTATTCAATGTAAGAGGGAGTTAGCCTCTGAATTTGAAATGAAGGATCTTGGTCTCATGCATTATTATTTGGGACTAGAAGTACGGAAAAAAGCGTGGTGAAAACTTCCTAGGGCAAGGGAAGTATGTTGTAAAGATCCTTCAGAAGTTTGGGATGATGGATTGCAAATCCATGTCAACTCCCATGGTGACAGATCTGAAGAAGCTGAGAGACTTTGATTCTGATTCAGTAGACTCATCCCTGTACCGGCAGTTGATTGGCTCATTGATGTATTTGGTTAATACTCAACCGGACATTTGCTTTGTTGTGAACACGTTGAGCCAGTTCCAGGTGGAACCTAGACATGAGCATTGGATAGTTGCAAAGCACATTTTGAGATATCTTCGTGGGATGCTAAATTATGGTTTGAGATATGCCTCAAACAGTGACGTACAGTTGCATGGATTTACTGATTCAGATTGGGCAGGGAGTGCAGATGACAAAAAGAGTACTTCTGGTATATGTTTCAGTTTGGGCTCGGTTATGATATCATGGGCTAGCAGGAAACAAAATTTTGTTGCACTCAGCACTGCAAAAGTAGAGTATATTGCAGTTTGTGATGCTTGTACGGAAGTAGTATGGCTCTGTAAGCTAATTTCTGGACTATTTGATCAGGTGTTGGATTCGACTATGATATATTGTGATAATCAAAGTTGTGTGAAGCTTTCACAAAACCTTGTGTTCCATGACAGGTCGAAGGGAGAAGTGATTCTCCAGTACATCTCCACCAATGAGCAGAGACAGCTGATATTTTGACAAAACCTATGTCCAAGATAAAGTTTGCATACTTGAGGAACAAGCTGGGACTTGTGGAGATACCCTCCCTTGGTTGAAAATGAAAAGATGACTTCCTCGGTTGGGAGGGAGTGATGATATATGGCATCATGGATAGTCAATGTATTGGTGGACAGACATTCTCCAAGTGGAGAATGGTCCAGGCAGAACAGATTGTTGATGTACCATGGACAGTTATTCTCCTAGGGCATTGCTCGGACAAGTGGAATGGTCCAAGACAATTATTCTCTTGGGGCTTGTTATCCCCGATATCTAGGGATAACTAGGAGATCATGTCTCGAGGCCCACATGGTCCTAGACATGGAGTACGAGAGCAGATTGACTTGAGCATGGCCCTTGAGGGCCCATCTTTTCTTCTTCTCAGTCGGACTTGTCCTGC
>ML778034.1:2299855-2326052 GCA_009831015.1 Picea engelmannii
AAGTTGTTTGAACAAGGTCATCATCATCTACAGGAACTCCTATTGCAATAAGCTGATCTTTGGTTTGAGCAATTTTGGAGAAGAAGGTGGCAACTGTATCATCCTTTCCCATTTTCAAAGTACGTAATTGTTTCTTCAAAATTATTTTCTGAGCAGGTGCCTTCTTCTCATAGAGGTTTGCCAAAGCATCAAAACAATCTTTGGCAGTCCTTAGATGACCAATGATGGGCATCATGTTGTCCTTGATAGAATCAAAAATGATTCTTTTAGCCTTGGTTTGTTTCCTTTTATATACTGCCCTAGCTGTGTTTGTGGTAGGTTCTTCAATCTCCCTAGAGATAAAATCTTCTAGATCATTCTCTTCAAGAATGTTTATTATTCTGTATTTCCAAGCATTAAAGTTTGCAGCCCCTACAAGTCTGTCTTCAGCTTTAACTGATGAAGAAGCCATGCTTAGATCTGAGTTAGTTTAGATGACAGATCTCTGCAAAACAACCCTAACAAAGTGGATCTGTGTAGGCTCAAGATTAGATTCTTGAGCTCTCTTCACACCCTTAGCTCTAATACCATGTTAGAATTAGGGCAGTAAAGCAGAACAAAGGTGTCTTTTAATTTTCAGTGAGAATAACAACTAGATCTTATATCCAGAAAACAAGTCTACACTACTTGAACAGAGAAAACAAACATGCGTGCTCAGATCTAAGAGAGTTTAGTTATTTAGTTAAAGAGTAGATCTAGAATAAACATTATTAGTTCTGATCTATAATACTGGAATAAATCTCATACAGATCTACAGATCTAAAACTCAAAAGAAACACAATCTGATCATGAGCAGCAAACCAAACTTCAGAAACAAAGAGTAAGAACCAAACTCAGTGAACAGTCCACATCTGATAACATTCAATGTTAATACATAAATCTAGACAGATCAAAACCTCAAAACAAGATCCAGATCTGATAAACTAAATAAATAACTTACCTTGCTTGAAGTCTTACCTGTGAAGGAGTCACAGCCACACACTAGAGATGCAATACCATTTGTAATTATGCTCAGACAAACTTCAGGATCATAGATCCACCATATAGGTTGGATCTCTTGCCAAGAGAAGAATAGTCTTTCTTGCCACCAAGAGGAAAGGTCACTTAGACTTCACACGGGAATTTTATAATCAAACCCCCACACACAGTTTCTGTGATCAAAACCCTTATGCACAGTTTCTAAGATCAAACCCTCATGTACACTGATAGGTACGGCAGCCTAAACAATTTAGTAGAGGGGTTGCGGCTCAGTTATAGGGACATTTGCATAGGAGAGAGGTAGCGGCAGCATAAGAAGGAGACACTGCAGCTACAGGAGACACGACAGCCACTCTTCACAGCTCACAAGTTGTGACAACAGATCAGACCTGGAACTTGCAGCTAAAGGAGCCAGTAGAGAAGGGCGGAGCCACCACAAAACTCAGCAACAGTAACAAGGGGCCGCACTACACAGCAGATCAACCACAACAGTAGAAAGGGGGCCGCACCATACAGCCACATCAACAGCAGACAAAGGGGCCGCAGCAAAGAGCCACACTCCAACAGCAAACAAAGGGGGGGGGGGGCACAGCAAAGAAAGAGGATCCGCTCACTTTAGAGGCTCAAGAGCATACAAAAAATTGTAAGTGATAAGGGGAGGAAAGACCTTTATTTATACTTGTAGGTTAGGGTAGGGTAATAAAATTATAAAATAAAATAACAATTAAAACATGTGTAATTAATATAAATATTAATTAAACATGTAATTAAATATTTAATTTATAATTTCACATTAACCCCTAAGACAAGAACAAAAAACCCCAAACACATAAGCAAGGCTAAAAGGGTTTTAGGAAGGGAAGACTTGGTGGCAATACTTGTCCATTCATGTTCAAGGTGACCTTATTAATTTTATCATCATTGCATATGGGATACATCCCTCATGTGGTCATGCCCACCTTCAAGGAGGTTCATGCACCAACAAAGTACCTAATCAGAGATCAAGTTGCCCCAGAACATTTATGGGGTCTTATCCACCAAGGTACAAGACCAAGGATCAACCCATGCCCTAGGCATGGGTACCCTGGACCATGTCCAGGGGCCCTAGACATATCTAGGGGCTTTAACTGCTTGGTCCCAAACCAAGAACCCCAGTCATATACTGGGGGCCCTCTCAGGGGTCTTTACTGCTTGGTCCCAGACCAAGTACCCCAGTCATATACTGGGGGCCCTAACAAGGGTCTTTTGCCATGGCACTGACTGTTTGGTCCCAGACCAAGTACCCCAGGAGTGCACTGGGGGCCCTAGATCTCGGCTAGGGTCTTTGCCATCCTCCCGGAGAATGGCTCTTGCAACTGCTATAAATTTAACACATACAATAAAAAAAATCATTTTCTACTCACTAACTCCATGACAAGTAAAAAAAATAATATAAAATTGGAGTAGTTAGATCCCTCCGCAATCCATGGTTGACCATGTCACAACATGTGGACACAAGCCTCCCAAGGAGAACTCGAACTCATCCCAAAATAAGAAAGAGATCACATCAAAAGTCTCCAAGAGAGGGTGTGATGCAAGAGCATCTTTGGCCTTTGGCAATCAGCATCAACCAAAAACATTTCGATTTCAGTTAGTAATTGTAGGATGAAATAAGGATGTTGCAAATCACCTTGTTGCAACTCTGTCTCAATGCTACACAGATCATTCCATGCTGCAACTCCATGCATGCTACAATTCCACAGTGTCGCAACTCCACCATGCTACAACTCCCAATGTTGCGGGTGATGCGGTGCAATAACTCCACGTGTCTTGGGGGGACTTCGTGGAAGTTGGTGGGTCGTAACTCCACGTGTCTTGGGCAAACTTCGTGGAAATTGGTGGAACATTTACAAGAGGAAGTTGAATTGATTTGGAAACGGTTTTGAAGAAGTGGAACCATCATAACTGCTCGCTCCCAACGCACGTTTAGGGAACAGTTGAAGAAGTTGAACCATGGGGAAAACATTCAACTTCCAAGGCATCATAGAAAAGAAAGGAGGGAAGAAAAGAAAGGGGTCACTTCAGTTCAGTTCAATTTGGAAAAGATTCAGAAGAATTCGACAGATAGGGCTACATTTGCAGGGGATAACGCAAAGGAAGTGAATGCCCAGTTTTGGTTATGCAACGTGGAACAGAGAACACGCACCCAGTCATTCAATAAGGAATGAGGACCAAGTCTAGATTGCATGGTGATGTACTCAGATTGTAAAAGATAATTTTGTCTGTGTTAATAAAGAAATCTGCAATTCCAGTTAAATTGTTGTTGTCTCTTGTCTCCTTTTCTATAACTAATTAATTCATCATCATATTAGTTAGTTTTTAATGTTGTCAACGCTAGTATGCTGGTAGTTGGTGTACTCTATGGGCAGAAACCAAGGTTCTGTGGTAGTTTGAGTACAGAATCCAAGGGTTACTGCATCAGGGTGTACTACTAAGAATAGGCATGATAACTAGGTCAACTTGCAAGATGTCCACAAGAAATCACCCTCCAAGCATGGATGCATGCAAAATATCATTAAATAATGTTCAACCTAGGAGAATGTGTTCAAGGGTCCACCTATAAGAGCTTACAAAGTGCACCCTCCAAGGTGCATGAGAGACAAAACAATAAGATATTCCTTCTAGGAGAATGCTCCATAACTAACCTCCAAAAATTGTAAGTGGTCAATAAAATGCATGTAATCAATCCACAAGTGTGAATCCCGAGGAAACCAACTCCATAGATGAATGTGCAAGGTGCCAAGTAGATGGAGCGCTCCACAAGAAATGAAGTAGCCAAACCCCAAATTAGCAAGTGGACCATCTCCACAATAAAAATCCAAGGAGAGAAGGGCGAATTAGGGTTTTGACCATGCCAAAACTCCATGAAGTAATAAAATATACCTTCGTAAATAGCAAGAAGTGTCTCCACAAGTGTGCCCTCCAAGAATATGCTTCAAATATAGTAAGAAAACCAAGTTAATGCATGCAATGTGCCACGTGTGGCCCTCCAAGTATGCCACACGCCTCCTAATAAAAGCCCTCCATAACCACCTCAAATAAAATATTATATGTGCCAAGTCAAAGAGGTGAGGGCACTCTCCAATGAAGATCTAAAGATGACAAGTGTAGCTGAAATATTCATGCAATAAAAAGATGAGAAAGCACATAGGAGAGGTGAGCCCTAGAAAATTGTGCCATGCAACTACCCCAACCACCCAACAAATAATAAAATTTCTCCATGTGAAATGCCAAAGAAAGGAGTGCCAAGGGAGTGCCAAGGTTGTTAGAACTCATCAATATCAGAAAACCAAGTTAATGCATGCAATGTGCCACGTGTGGCCCTCCAAGTATGCCACACGCCTCCTAATAAAAGCCCTCCATAACCACCTCAAATAAAATATTATATGTGCCAAGTCAAAGAGGTGAGGGCACTCTCCAATGAAGATCTAAAGATGACAAGTGTAGCTGAAATATTCATGCAATAAAAAGATGAGAAAGCACATAGGAGAGGTGAGCCCTAGAAAATTGTGCCATGCAACTACCCCAACCACCCAACAAATAATAAAATTTCTCCATGTGAAATGCCAAAGAAAGGAGTGCCAAGGGAGTGCCAAGGTTGTTAGAACTCATCAATATCATGCCAAAACCATGTGTTGTTTCCCAATACCATCAACAAAACATATTTCCACCTAGGTGATGTCTAGCAAATGTTACAATGTTAAGTCATATCACCTACAGAAAATCCCACCACAGCAAAGTGCACTACCACAACACATCATCCAACCACATCAACATCATAAGAGAAGGGGACAATAGAAATGCTAACCCATCCAAACCTCAAGTATGCCCCTACTACACATCCAATACAAGAGGGCCATGTCGAACACCCCTCCTAGTGACAAACTAACAACACAACATCAACACAACTAATCACTAGGAATCTCCAACAACAACATGAAACATCTACCTCCAACCATCATCACCTTACCCCTTGGGGGGCTAGACCCATCATCCAAGATAAGCATATATACCAAAACCACATCATAATGAGATATCATGCTCCATAACCATAAAATATGCAACGAAGGGGTGATCAACAAAGCAAGCACATGTGAGAAAACCACCAAACCAGCCTGTTATCGCACAATTTGTACTTGCCCAAAAGCCAAAGGCAAGTGGACGGTAAATTGGCTACTGTCACCTAAATAAAACACCTCTTTCTCTTTAGGGGTGAAATCCCAGGGGAGACGTCCCCGATGACCTGGGGGTTTAAGAAGGCAAAGGTAATGGTATCGAGAAAAGTTGTCACCTCTCACAAGTCACACCAATCAGAAAGTCTCAAAGGTTTAACAATATGAAGCAAAGATATGCTTAAGTGTACCTGCCCAGAACAAGACAAGAAGAGAACACTATTTTGCAAGTAACAATTGATGTTAGTGCTTCGTAAAACCTTGGACTTTCAATAAAAGAAATGAGTTCATATAAGATGAAGCAAACAGAAATTTATAACAGCAATGTATATATGATGATAGCTTCACAATTTATGCCTTTAAACAATCTTCAAAATGACCCAAAATGGTAACCTAACATTAGCAATATGCTAGCACTTGTTAGAAGTTAAGAAGGCAATGTATAAATCAACTTTAACAATTGCTTTCAGGAGCTTTTATTGCTGCAATATATGGCTGTAGCTTACTTTTGTAACAGCAGCAAGAATGTTAGTAGATTAGTCTAATCTAGGGTTAAGGAAAAGTTAGCAAATAGCTTGAGGTAAATGGTTTGAGGGTTGTTTTCATCAATCAATAAAGTACAAGGTATAAACCAGTGCCTTTAGGGCTAATGGAGTCACTTTTTGCAGCAGCAATCTTGAAGGAAACAAATGATAATGTGTGAACTAGAGACTAGAGGGAGAATGGTTGAGGTGTTGGTAACCCAAGGCCTCAATCATCAAACCCTAGAAGGAAAACGGCTACTAGGAAGTAGGTAACCCTAGGCCCTAGCGGTTTTCCTTCTTTAGCTCAAGCTTGGGATAAACAAAAGCTTGATGAAGCAAGGGTGTTAGAGTGCTACAATAGTAGGGCTCTAGCACATGCTTCAATGGATAGGTCTTTTAGCAAAATCTAGTAGGTGGATAGCTATTGAGACAAGGACAATAACATGTGCTTAATCTCCTAGGGTTTTACACTAGCAATTTCATAATCTTAGTAAATACAAAGTAAAAGATACTATAATCATTCAAAGAAAGAAGAATTGCAGATTTTCACTTACATTCACCAAGAATAATCTAGTAATATGCCCTAGTTGAAGACTTTCCACCAAGAAAATGCCAAAATACACCAAGACAAGCCTCTCCTCCAAGAGTTGCGCACCACTTAATTTCAGCCAATGAGCCTTAAAGAGGCCGAATTTCAGACCTCACTTGTGTGAGTGAAAGAATGATGAAAAAATACAAGGGACTTTTCCCTTATACAATTCAAATGACCTCTAATTCCAAATTAGGTCAAAAAAGGCAGACATGGCCAATTACATCAAATATCTAGTTTTTTACATAAAATTGATAAATTAAACCCTAAAACATGCAAAAGACGTGACGTCATGCCCTTCTAGGGTGACGTTGAGCCTCCTAAGTGAGACGTTGGCCTCTAGGAGCAAAACGTTAGGCCTTCCAAGGCCTCCGGATCATGCCACACATGCCACTTGACACACAACTGCCTCCATCATGTTCATCTGATGTTGGGTGACGTCAAGGGTCACAAGAGTGATGTCATGGGCCTTCCAAGGCCAACGTTCGGGGGGGAAGGCAAGAATCCCTAGGTCCAGGCCTACCAAGGTGTCTCTGGTGGAACTTCCTCCTCTCTCTCTCCGGTGCAAGCCTTTGGTATATGTATGCCCCTGGTTGGGGTCTCAACATCCATCTGGTGGGATTTTATCCCTATGGAGGTATGAGTTAATCATCTCCCCATGTGTACCTATCCGTCAGGCGTGGTCCTGCAGCAACAACAAGTACGCCCTCCATGGGCTCATAAGTCACAGGGATCATAGCAATGTCAATCACACCTAATAATCAAGTTACCCAAACATGTGCATAAAACCCCCCTTTTCCCAGACAAGTGCTCAAAGACATTATGCTATTCTACAAGACAGATTTGGAGAGGGTTCCAAGACATCCTATTGGGCTAATTCTCCATAGGTGTGGGGCGTTTCCAGGTGAAGACCAATCTAGGTCATGTAAGTACATGAGATGGTGTGGGGGGTATTTGGGCAAGGGGTACAGTGATGACAGGGAAATGTAGGTCTTACATGTGGGTGCCTCTGAAGACTGTGAGTTGCACCTTGTCATGGATGCAATTGTTTCCTAGCCCATTCAATGCCTTTTTACTTTTTATCTTATTGCTTTTTCTTTCAAGAGAATAGCTAGGGGACACTACCCTGGCATGGTGACCAATGGTGACAGCGTTACCCACAAGCATTTCACGGAGATGAGAAGGTTGGCTCGTGATGAGACCCCCTTTCTCTTGGCTATGCCACCAAGAGCCACTACCCTAGTGTGGTGACCAGATGAATAGTAGTGTCATACCGCTACATGCCCATAGACCTAATAGGCTGGCTCGTGATGAGACCCCCTATCCACCAACTAGGTCTTGAATTTTATCTTTTTATGGATCCCCCCTTTTCTTGTTGAGAAGCCTTTTATTGCTTTCTCAGGATCCCTGAGCGAAGCATCTCAAGGTTTGATCTTTTGGCTTTTAACTTTTGCCAGCTACTTTTACCCTCTGGGCCTTTAGCCCCTTCTTCCCACGAGGCAAGGTACAACCCTTACTAGCTTGGCAAACCCAATGCCCGAACCAATGTAGGGGATAGATGAGAGGGAAGATGATGAAAAGTGATAAGTATGGTAGGGATGGACGATGACCCTTCATAAACCCAGCCAGTGGCAACTCACTCCTAAGGGAAACAACTTGTTAGGGCATTCTATCATCCCCCCCAGGTATGGACAAGTCAAAAGGCATTAAGTCCAAGCACACGTCATGAAGCAAAAGAGAATTAAATGCACATATTCAAATGTTTTGAGAATCAGAGTAACACATACCATGATACCCAGACTCATTACCTCATAGAGCAAGACCCACTACTACTTCAGAACTAGGCCGATGGGATGGATGTTGTTGTTGCTGACAGAATGGAAGCGTTGAAGAAGAAGTATGGGCCCTCCAGGGCTAGGCTCAAGTCAATATGGCTCTCAGTACTCCATGTCTAGGACCTTTGGGCCTCGAGACATAATCTCCTTAGTTATCCCTAGGATAGGGGATAACATATGGCTCCAACTTGGGGACATGTGCTCACCGTAGAGCGCATGAGAACCTTAGCATCTCTGGTATGACTTGTGACCTACTAGATCTCAATAAGATTGATTAGCAATCATTTGGGGTGGTGATATCACCCCCGGCTCATATATGATAAAATGAAATACAAGTAAGCAATCATATGTACAAATGGAAATACAACTATTCTAGTATGAAATGCAGATGGTATATACAATGAATGAAAAATGCCTACCTACTTACCTGTACTTACCTGTTGGTTAAATGTTAGGTGTAGTCAAATAGCCAGTGAAACCATCCTAGCAATGTCTCATAACACCTATGTTTGTGCTTCATCATAAACCAAAACAATGACAAGTTAAGCACAAAAATAACATGAGTTAGAAAATGTATTGTATCATCTGAGATTGTAAAGTCTAGCTCATGGAGGCGAGAGGGAGGGACAAAATTGTGCCAAGTCACACTTTCAAGAAAATGCTCAATCCATCTCAGAAAGGGATCGTAAAGAATCAAAGGTTCAAAACACTGACTCAAAGAGTCTGAAGGTTGTCTACCTTGGACATCTTCACAATTTGAGGTCTGGGAAGGGACTAGCAAGGACCTAGAAGATGACTGACAAATTCTTAAGGGATGGTTGAAAGACTGAGATGACAGACTTCTTCTTGAGGTATTCAACCTCCCCTTGAATTCTAGGTTTTTCCTCAGAGGAAACTTAAGACAAAGGACATGCTTCTCAACTACACCTTTAATGACATAGCAAAATAAAATAGTTAAAGGGAGCTGGAAAACATTGTCACAAGGATCCTTCTCTGAGCAAGTGATGTCCTCACTTCTATCAAGATTTGAGCACAACGATGGTTGATAATCTTCTTCATGGAACAAATCCAAGTGCTCAAAGGAATAATCATCAAAATCCTCAAGGTATGACCGAAAATTACTAGGAGAGTATAGCACCAGGTCATCCTTAGGTGTCTGAAAAAAGTTTGTAATCACACCATCTCCTTGTTGCCAACTGTCAAAATTAGTAACCTCATATGATAGTTATAGGCAACTTTTGGAAATGACCCTCAATGTCGTAAGTGGGATCTTCATTAGAACCAATCACATCCCACTTAAGCCTTCCAACATGTATGAACTCATCAATATTATCAACAATGTCACTACCTTTATCATAACACGAAGGATTTAATGCATTCAAGGGCTCCTCCAGTACCTCTTCTCTTTCCAAATCATAAAACAAAGCATCATCAAAATCTTGGAAAGGAAGGTGTTATTAGGTCAAAATCCATGGAGTTTTAGATCACGCGCGTGCCTGCTCTGGTGCGCCCCCTCATTTTTCCTGCTCACGTCGCCATGGCCCCGGGAGGGAGCCCCAAGGCTCCCCCCTCTTCCCCCAGAGAACGTTGCTTTCAGGAAGCTGGTCGCAGCCAGCTGCAAACGCCCAGCATCAGATGCTCAGCAGAAATTCCTAAAAAAGTTGGATAATATCCCTTTAGTCACCCTCCCAACAGAAGAAACATGTCGCTCTGCATTGAACTTAGCTGAACGGGGGCTCATTGGGCAGTTCACTGGCCTATGGCCTTCTCCCAAAGTTGTAGACGCGTGGGTGCAAAGGAACTGGATTCCTCTAGTTAAGTAAGGTATCAAAAGCCACCTTATTGGCAGGGGATTCTTTGTCTTCGTCTTTGACAATTTAGAAGACAGAAATCTCATCTTTAGGAATGGACCATATTTTATGGGCCCTCAAGGTCTATACCTGAATAAATGGTCTCCAGATTTCGATCCGACACAGGATGTGCCATCGGTTGTCCCAGTTTGGGTGCGCCTTCCTCATTTACCCTTGCACTGCTGGAATCCGAAGTCATTAGAATCCATTGGAAACACCCTCGAAAAATACATCGACAGAGCAAAGAGAAAGGATCAGTATTCCTATGCAAGAATATGCGTCGAAGTTGATTTGGAGGTGGGGCTCCCAGAAGCCATTCAACTAACGGTCACAGACTGGTTTCACATCCAAGAATTGGACTATGAACAGCTCCCATTTAAATGCAGGTATTGCCATGGTTACGGACATTTTGCCTGGCATTGCAAAAAGATGGCTGAGGAAAAGGTGGAGAACTCGAAAGGCGACCAATGGACACAGGTTCAGACAGCAGCCCCGCCAAAGCAAAACAGCAGATCCAAAGGGAAAGGGGCGCCAATGGGGACTGGCGCCCCCTCCTCAGGGAAGGTTCATAGGGAAGGGAGCTCAACCCCTCCAATACCAGAGGCTTCTAAAAACCCTTTTGAAATCCTCAGCAATCCTTCAGAAACTTCTAATCCAATGAACAAGGAACCCGAGCAACAGACCCTTCCTCCCGTAGTGGAGAAAGACAATGTAGAGGTAACCCAATCCAATCCCCCAATAGGAATTTTCTCCTCCCCCTCCTATGCAGAAATGATAAAAAAGAAACCTTTGGAAACCTCTGGATCTTCGGAAGAAGAGTCTTTTGAGAGACCCTCAAAAAGAGCAGGGAGGAAATCACATAAGGAAGCTAGAGAAGAAGAAGCGGAAAAAATACCAAAACAAGGCCCCCCAAGGGAGGTCCTACCCACTCCAATCCCAGTAAATAATGTGTGCAGTCTCTTGGAATTGTAGAGGCTTGGGGAATCCATCGAAGGCCAAAGCAGTCAAAGACCTTTTGAAAATTGAATCTCTCGAGATCCTCATGCTCCAAGAGACTAAAATTGAAGGGGAAACCCTTCTAGAAATCAACAACCAGAAATGGAAGAAAAACGCAGGGAAAGCCATCAACACAAGGGGCTCCTCAGGCGATCTCGCAACTTTGTGGGCGAAGGACAAGTTTCATCTAGAAATCTCTTTTGAGACTCAACATTGGATTTTCACCGAACTCCGACATACTTCAAGTAAGCTTACCCTCTCACTCTTCAACCTTTATGTTCCAGTCCTTTATTCCAAGTAGAAAGATTGTTGGCAATCTTTAGCAAATTTTTTAGAGATCTTCTCTCCTTCGAACATTATTCTAGCCGGAGATCTAAACTTAGTTTTCAAACCAAAAGAAAAGAGAGGAGGCAACAGTGGCAAGGACCAAATGCTCCCCTTCGTTGAGGAACTAGTTCATCAGTGGGACCTCCTTGACTTCAAGCCTTCGAAAGGACTCTACACCTAGACAAATGACAGAGTTGGGGCTGATCACATCTCAACTCGCCTGGATAGGTTCTTAGTCCAAAGCTCGTTCCTGCAAGAAAGGAGATTAATCTCTTCCAAGATTCTCCCAAAATTGACTTCTGATCACAAACCCATCCTCTTGCATTTGGAAGAAGAAGAAAATATGGGCCCAATTCCATTCCGTTTCAGCCCTCTTTGGATAGATAAGGAGGGGTTCCTGGAAAATGTCGAATCAGCTTGGTCCTCTCCAGTTACAGGGTCTCCAAGCTTTGTGTGGGAGCAAAGATTAAAGGAAACAAAACATGCTTTGAAAGCTTGGGTTAAAAATCCCATTAACACCCCCTCTAGTCTCAGACGAGAGACTGTTCAACAGTTATCAGATTTGCAACTGGAAATGGAGATCAAGGACATCACCAACTCAGAATTAGAGAAAGAACAAGTTGCTCAAAGCAAAAATTTCTGCGCTTTTCGCCAAGAAGAAGAGTATTGGAGGCTTAAGTCTCGAAGCTTGTGGCTAAAAGCTGGAGACAGAAACACCTCCTTCTTTCATCGGCAGTTTAGAGCCCTCCTTTCCCGAAATCACATTTCTGAAATTGCCTCCACAGATGGATTGATTCACAAAGGTTTTGATCAGCTCAAAGTAGCAGCAAAAACACACTTTCAGAACCTTTACAAGGAATATGGCTCCGGCTGCGAAGAGGCTACCTCAGACTTCCTCTCACACATACCCTCTCTTGTAAGCAGGGATGATAACTCAGTCCTCATGAAGCCCTTTACTGAAGAAGAAATTTGCCATGTTATCTGGTCCATGGAGCCCGACAAAACTCCAGGGCCAAATGGTTTCTCAATCCATTTTTATAGAGCTTGCTAGGACATAATCAAGACTGATTTGCTGAGAATGATAAAATCTTTCCAACAAAGAGCCAAAGTGGGAGGCAGCACTAACTCCACTTTCCTAGCATTAATCCCCAAAACAGTGAACCCGGGCTCCTTCGAAAAATTCAGGCCTAGCTCACTCTGCAATGCTTCATACAAAATTATGTCCAAGCTATTGGCAAACAGAATTAAGCCTCTGTTAGAGAATCTCATTTCCCCCATGCAAGGTGGATTTGTCAAAGGGAGACATATTCTAGATAATGTAATTCAGGTGCAAGAAGCCATGCACTCAAGTCATCAACGGCAGGAGCAAGGGATGCTTATAAAGCTCGACATGGCAAATGCATTTGACCAGGTAAACCTCTCCTTCCTTTATAAAGTCCTTCTCTCTTTTGGTTTTTGTCCTGACTTTGTAAACTTGATTAATGCTTGTACTGAAAAGCCTTGGATAGCCCCACTAGTGAATGGCGGACCGGCTAATTATTTTCAAGCTCCGAGGGGATTACGGCAAAGCTGCCCTCTTTCCCCCTTCCTGTACATCTTGATGGCAGATTCTTTAAGCAGAAAGTTGACTATTGAAAAGAAGGCTGAAACAGTCCCAGGCATTAGGTTGATGAAGGGCCTTGATCCAATCAACCATGCCCTTTTTGCAAACAATTCTCTTATGCTGGGAGGAGCCTCCATAAAGATTGCAAAAAACTTCAGCGAAATCCTTCAAAGCTTCTGCAGTATCTCTGAAGCGCTCATCAATAAAAGGAAAAGTACAGTGTATAGGTGGAATGTAGATCAGCAAACTATTCAGCGAATTGCCCTTCACTTGGGGTTCTCGAGCTATGCTTCTTGGGAAAAAATAAATATCTCGGACTTCCCTTAACTCTGGATTCCAATAAGTCTTCGTTGTGGACAAAAGTAATAAGCAAATTCAAAGCTAAAATCTTAGCTTGGGGTGGTCAGTGGCTTACCAATGCTAGGAAACTCACCCTCATTAAATCGGTCATGTCTTCATTGCCAATCTACCAGGCTTCCTTCCTTCTGGCCCCAAAGGTGATCACGACTCAGATTTGAAAGCTGATCCGAGACTTTCTCTGGCGTGGAGGTAAAGGCAATTAAAAGAAATACCACTTAGTTAATTGGGAAACTGTCAAACGCCCATTTCCTGAATGAGGGTTACAGGTAAGAGATCCTAAGCTTGCAAACCTTGCACTGGGTGGAAAAATCCTTTGGAAACTTTATGCAAATCGCAGGCACCCTGTAAGTAAACTCCTAAGGAAAAAATACCTCAATGGAGCTTCTTTGAGAAACCTTCAAGCAAAAAATACTCCCAAAGGCACGCTGATATGGAACTTTTGTCGTCGTGGGCTCGATTTCTTCCAAAAGCATTTGTATAGTATCCCAGGGAATGGGAGAAAAACTATGTTGTGGCAAGATAGCATCATGGGCAATGCGCCCCTCAACGTTTCTGAAGAATTTAAGGAGATCCGCGAGTGGCTAACCATCAAAGTGGCAGATATCTCTTTGTCGGATGCATCAGGGAGCTGGCGAACATGGGTCTTCCCGGGCACTCCAGATCATTTGCAAACTCAGAAAATTCTTCTTCTAGCTGCGTTGACGGACTTAGCTCTCGCTCACCTCCTCTTGTCGAACAAATGGGGCTGGGGCAAGACTGGATTCTACACCGCAGCTCAAGGATTTAATTCACTTCAATCCCCCCAAGCGTCGATTGAGTCAGAAACCATCTGGAAGCAGGTCTGGGATCCTCTCGACCTTCCCAAAATAAACTTCTTCTGTTGGGTTTTAATGCACAGGAAAGTATGGACACGAGAAAATCTGGCAAAAAGAGGCATTATCGGTCCTCATAGATGCTCCATGTGTTGTAATGCTCTTGAAACGATGGATCACCTGTTTGTGGACTGTCCATTCGCTCAAGAAGTATGGAAGATCTCCCTTCAAGGTCTTAATGCCATAGTTCCAAAGCAAATTATAGTGGTTACCTTATTCTCCTCCTGGAAGGCGCGCTATCCTCAAGAGGTTCAAAGCAGTTCAATTTGGAAAAGAATTTGGCAGGCCATCCCCAAATACATTTGTTGGAAACTATCATTGTCCAGAAACGAACAAATCTTCAACAACACTTTGCCCTCCCCCTCAATGGTGGTACTGGTCGCTAAAGCAAAAGCTCTCCTTCTTGAAACAGTGGCTAACCATTCCTTCAAGAACGAAAAACACTCTCCTCCCTGAAGAAAAGAAATAGATAGGAACCTTCACTTTCCGGGACAGAAAACAATCCTCTGTTCGCCCCTCTATCACTCCAGAATGGAGTTTGCGAGACACGGATGCAGTTTTTCAAGCATGGTGGAGGCGGCAAGGCAAAGCTTTAGTTTTTTTTTACGGCGCCTCCACAGGAAACCCAGGGAACGCAGGAGCAGGTGGAGTGATTTACTCCTCGGATGGAACCCGAAAAGATAGCTTCAGTTGGGGACTAGGCCAGAAAACAAATAATCAGGCTGAAATTCTCGGGCTACTAAAATCTTGTCAGATAGCATGTGAAAATGGCAATAAAGAAATACAAGTTTTTGGAGACTCTGAAATTCTGATAAAGATTTTAAATTTGAATGATCACTTCAACGATCCAGCGATCAACAAGACATTGAAAAGGTTGCGGCAAGTGCTGCAAGATTTCTCCTCCTCTCTCTTTTTCCACATCCTGTGTGGATCGAACAACGAAGCAGATGCAAAGGCGAACATGGGCTGCCTATTGCCTCTAGGTGTATTCAGCAAAAATGACGAAGCCCCTCTGTGGATTCCCATCCCATAGAATTGGCTCTTCCTCTTCTCATAGCTCTGTAAGAATGGGACATGTTGTATTTTAGTTAAGCGGGAAGTTGTTCCCTTGTAGTGATGGTTGATTTGGCCTAGGCCCAACCAGTACTTAAATAAAAAATAAAAAATATATGTTTTAGTTAAAAAAAAAAGGTAACTTACCGTGTTCACTTCTTGTTGTGCAAGAGCATCATCGGCTTGGATGACTTCATCAAACGGAAGAGGGTCTAGTACTTCACTAAGACTCATCTCTTCGTCTTCATCGGAAAATGAAGGAGCTAACTCTTCCAATGGTTCCTTTACTTCTTCACCTTTTGAATCATAAAACAAAGTGTTATCAAAAAACTGGAAAGTAAAATGACTCACCTCATTCTCTTCATCTTGTGTAAGAGAGATAGGACCTTGGAGAGCATCATTGGACAAAGGAGCGGTTACCAGTGCTTCATCCTCATAATTCACTTCTCTAGTTGAATCTTCACTGCATTCCATCGAATCATGGGAAAAATCTTGCTCCTCTTCAAGTGTTTGACAATTTTCTTCATAAATTATTCCTTCTATATCAGAGGGTTCTTGGTATTAAGGTACACATCCCTAAGATCTCCCACAATCTCAGTGGTGAATCCTTCATCCTCTAGGGCTACTATGAGATTCTTAAGTGCATCTTCATATGTCAGGCATTGTGGTTTCACAAACTCAATAAACATACTGATGAGGTCTACGAACTCAATAAACCTATTGTGGTTTCACAAACTCAATAAACCGGCGGCGTTTCCCGATCGTACCAGCCCGTAAGACCGACGTTTCAGTCGTTCTAAGGCATCTTAGAGGCCAAAAACAAAAAAATTGGGGGTCGTGGGAGTTAATATGGACATGGTTTTCCTTCTAAAATGTCATTTATGTGTATCATTATGTTTTTTTTGCAATATAATGTTTTATTTAAAAAAAAACTATATATATATTTTATATACGGCATTTCCCCCAACGTTTCCATTTTTTGAGGGCATGATTCGTACCATCCCGGTTTCGGAAACTTAGAAATGTTTCCTCGTTTCGTGCAACTTAGCTTATAGCCTAACACCCCCTCTTATGGCTTACAGTACTAAAAGAAAAACATACTAATTGAAGGCAAACACATACTAACTGAACACAAAAACAACACAAGTAATCAGAACCAAACATTCTTCAGAAGTTCCTTCTTTGAAAAACAGTTCTTAGACCAGGTAGAGCTCCCTCACGTTGCCTCGTAACCCTCATAAAGGTGTAGCTCCTGAACTAAATTCCCGAGTTCTCAGATTCCGCCTCTCGAAACACTCGAATTACGAATCTCCCAAATTATTGGACAACCATCCAAGTTGAGCTACATCCATAGTGCTCCATCAAGTTGTCTCAGGACCCTCGTAAGGGTATAATTTCCAAGATTCACAAACTCTTTGAACTATTTGGGCAACCATCCACGTTGAGTTGTACCTACACTAGATCCCTTCTTGTCATCGAAGTGCGGGGCTTCTTAAAATGCATAGAACACCCTTTTTTCAGTAAGATCATCACCGCTATCAGTGTTCAGTGGATCTTCAACAATGGTTGCATTAGCTACATGTAGTCTATCTTTGGATTTTCACTTGAGAATATTATTGGCTCGAAAACTACAGTTCCAAGCTATATGACCCATTTTCTTGCAATAGTAACATTCCATCTCCCCCTTGTCTTTAGTTGATTTGCTACAATTGCCTCTTGAGTATAATGTCATCTTAGGTGAGCAACCAATTCTTCCAAATATGGAAATCTTGGCATTAATACAGGCAAGAATAGATTGAATCTGCTCCAAAATCCTCTGAATTGATTCTAGCTTTGAATGACCCGAACCCTTTTGGCTCTTTGATGTGTCACACTAACAATCCCTCAAGTTGTCTCTATCAACAGTAGTCCCTAGGTCTTCATGCTCACACATAATCTATGGCACTCAAACTACGGAAGTCGCAAAATGGAAACCTTGTCTTTCAAAGGCGCAAAACTCTTGATATGGCTCTTTGTGGCTCTCAAACTATTGAAGTTGCAAGAGTGGAAACCTTGTCTTTCAAAGGCCCAAGACTCTTGACACGGCTTCAAACTCCTAGACTATTCCCTACTCTGATGCCGTATTACAAAATGAGCTAGATCACTAAATGAGGAAAGACTATATAGGGTTGAGTCACATAACTAAGCTCAAAGGAAGATACTCACAATAACACCATATGATATTATCAATAATAACTAGTGCATTAATTACAAAGGAGTTTACCACCTTATATATCATTTTTCACTGAGCAAATCATTTTCACTTATGAATGTGGGATAGACCACTTTACACAAAAAGTGAACATTAACATATCCTAAAGTCATAAAGTGACTTCATTACATTAAGCCTTATATACTAACATCTTCATGGGAAGTACACATTTCTCTCTTTCCCACTAATTCCAAGGTCAAAAGACTTACGAAAACATAAAGAAAAGGTTTAATGAAGTAAAAGTTTAAGGACTTAGGCTTATCAATAAAATAATATTGTCTTTCTTTGGCCCTCTAAGCCCCCTTTCTTTCAAGTTTCCCCTCTTGTGGAGTCATATCCCCCCATTCTTTTGTCCTCCTACAGCGTGTGATTTATATTTTTATTATCATCCAATGTACAATTTCTACATATTACATCATTCAGCTTTTAGCCATTCATCATGTACACATATTCGTTACTGTTATGGGGATCAAAACTGGGGTATTACAAGAAACATGTAAATCTGTGATTAAACCATGAGAACCAGCTCTTAAAAGTGCATATCTACATGAAGATTTGTAAAAAACAACAAGTGTAAATAGCGGAATCATGAATAGTGACCTAAGTTCCTTGAATCCTATTGGCTATGGAGTGTAGAAAATTAACTAAGGGGGAGTACTTCCCACTATTAATCAATTCAATAGATCAAAGTAACGCAAAAAACACCATAAATTAGTGAGATATAGTCACCGAATAAATGTTACCTTTATTTTGAAAGTTGTAAATACAAAGTTTTGGGGAATACAAGCTTCACCTACAAGAACTCCAAGGGGCATCCAACCACTTCCAAAGCAGCTTCTCACACTAGTGTTCACCGATACAATCATGTGAACCCAATACAAGCTTCTCTACTTCTCACAGATAACTACGCACTCTCACAATCACTCTAATCGAAAAGGGGTGTGTGAAGAGACTAGAACTTGAGCAAAAAAACACTACTGAATAATATCTTACCCCTCTTCACCCTGCTCCTTCCGCCTTTATAGAATAGGCATCGGAGTGTACAAAAATACCCCAACTATATATACAAGTCAAAAGTGTAATATGCCAAAGATAACTTCTCTCAAAGAGGGTGCAAGAGGCAATAAAAGGACAATAATCCAAAATAAAGCAAGTCTAACTCCCCTCCAAGCCATGCGCTCTAGCTCTCTACTAAAAATAGGTTAAGTAAACTAGGTAAGTGTCCCAACAAGGCCTTTCAAAGTCCATGCACTCTAATTCTAGGAGAAAATAGAAAGTGTAATTAAGGCATTCTCCCAAAAAGCATCCTCTTGAAGCCATGTGCTCACTACTTTGTTGAAAATAGCAAGTGTCTTTCCTAGAACACTCTCCTCAACCATAAAAATAGGTCCCCATGCCATGCACTCTAGGTGGAGACAAAAATAAGGTTTCTAATCAAGGAAACTTAACAAGATAAGCCTCCTTGACCAAAAATAGCATGATTGTCTCAAAAGTCAACAATATCAAGCTCAAAAGGAGGGCACTCCTCTATCTGGCCAAAAATAGCAATGCATAGGTCCCAATAAGTCACATGCAACCCCCTCAAGTGTAGCACTCCATCTCCTAGTGAAAATAGCAGTGATACGAAATCCAAATGTCACTCTAGATTCTAACCACAAACCTCAAAAAAAACACAGGTGTCAAAACGTAACTAGTCATTGAAAAAAGTGCTCATAATGGCTTGATATTTTTCACCAATACTCTATGCCATATTGGGTACTCAAAAAAGTAATCAACTTGCTTGAAATATCCTCCACTTGCTAAAAATAACCTACCTAAAAATAGACCCAAATCACAATCTTGGGTCTAGCTGAAATATGAACCGTGGGCTAATCTCCAAACTAGGTCCTCAAAAGTATAATGTTTATGTCATCACAACTATCTTCTAAAAATAGAATTTCATTGAAAATAACAACTCCTCCAATTCACCCCAAATTAGGACCATAAGCCTATCTCCCCAATGGGTATCCAAGTATATTGTCATCTTATCCATGGGAAACATTGTTATAAATAGAAAGTTGGAAGCTTTAACTGAAACCTACTAATAATAGAACAAGATGTGATATCCACCTAAAACATTGATCTTTGACTACTCCCCGAAACTCATACAATACATATGTAGAATAAGGTAAGGATGCAATAAAGCTAAGGTACTCACAAACCATTGATGTCGAATGGTGAAGCCTATAACATTGAGCTTACCCCGAATAATATCCATGAATATAAGTTAGAAATTAACACTTAGATTTACAATGGCAAATTTGGTGTTAACAATGCCCCCATTATATTTTAACCCTAGATCGAATGTTTTTCTGTTGGACGGACTACCCAATTATTTTGTCCTCTGAGGTTAGACTTTCCTTACCTACCCATTCAATTTTCTCAAGCACATGTATGCACAAATAGGAGGGTTTATTTGTCATGAGTTGCCCACTTTTTTAACCGTATACCCCAAAAGAGGTTGTGTCAAAGTCTTAACTTGTCAAAAGATCTCAAGGAATGTGTCCTCATCCAAGTAGGGATAAGATGATCAAGAAACATGTGCAATACATCAATCTGCCCAACATTTGTCATTGACAGAGTCCTAACCACAAAAAATTTCACTATTCTCTCATGGTTTAACCAGTCATATATCTCGACAACCATACTTCATCATCGGAGATCAATCATATCTATCTGTACAACATAGGTACCTGCATGTTCTGCTGTAACCCAATAATACGGTCATGGCTCAACCATATACTGGCACAAGGTGCTATCTGCAAAGCAAATGTCTATCTCGTCACACAACTTCCTCAAATGTGTCGTCATAGGTGTGGTCATGGACTTCCTGTCCATCATGCTAAGCCTCTTCAGTCTCCTCACTAAAGATCTCATCTGGTGCCAGCCACGCTTCCAATCCCAATATATCCGGTCAAGATCCTTCATCTCAAACTTTGAAATCAACTCCCTCTATCTAAGAGAATCCTTTGACCACGCTTTTGTCTGATGCATGCCCCTTTGCATTCTACAAAGTGTCATGAAACTATGTTGGCTTCTTCTTGATCACTGACTCCCTCTCAGTCTAACTCCCTCTCAGATTTATCTCTTATGACCTGCCCGAAACAAGAAACAAGAACAACAAAAATCTCCATGGTATCCTCCATGGAAGATATTCTTCATGGAGTCTAGGTCAATAACCAAGAACATCTCCTAAAGGAGATCAACTTCATCTGGTAAACAATAAGTGTTTACATAAGAACAAGAATATCTCCTAGAGAGGAGATCAACAAGTGTATCTCTAGTATTAAGGGTTTAGTATAATGATCATAACTTCAATAGATCAAGATGCAGCATAAGATCATAATAATTCCATAACAGCTAGAGTGTAACACACCCACCACGGGACTAGAAAATTTTTCGGCTTTTTTCTTATTTTCTCCGAGGAACAGAATTCCCCGAATCCCTACGGGGCCTGATACAGACCCTGCCATCCCTTATCCGTACTCATATGATCGGTGGCTAGGACCACGGGCCTTATCGGAAAGGTGCTCGTCAGCTTTCGCGATTCGGGAAATCGCGATACATGTATTTCCTTTTCTCTCTTGTCTTTCGAAGGGCCGAAACCCGAAGGGGACCAATAGTTTGTCATAACTAAAAATGCCTCAGATTAAAACATGTCACTCCACCTTTCGGGGTTTACTCCATCGGTATTTCGAGATGTGCGACGACAGGAGGTCTCGCACCTGGGTTTCCCGGGAGCCGAAACTCCGAAACACCAAACTCTAACATGCTTCACTATTTCGGGGTTTCCTCCATCAGGATTTCGGGATGTGCGACGACAAGAGGTCTCGCACCTGGGTTTCCCGAGAGCCGAAACTCTAAAACACCAAACTCTAGCATGCTTCACTATTTCGGGGTTTCCTCCATCGGGATTTCAGGATGTGCGACGACAGGAGGTCTCGCACCTGGGTTTCCCGGGAGCCGAAACTCCGGAACACCAAACTCTAGCATGCTTTACTATTTCGGGAATTCATCCATCGGGATTTCACGAGTCGGGGGTTTCAAGACTAGCAAACACGTGGGGCCCGCACTTAGGTACCCCGAGTGTCGAAATACCGAAATATGATAACTTTTCCACACTCTATCTTTCGGGATATCGCAAGTCGGGATTTCAGGATTTGCGAGTACAAGGGATCTCGCCCTTGGATATTCCGGATGCCAAAACACCAAAATATCGAGATTTAGCCATACGCTGTTATTTCGGGATTTCGCATGTTGGGATTTCGGGACTTGAGAGTGCAAGGGAACTCGCCCTTGGGCTTCCTGAATACCGAAAACTCCGAAATACCAACTCTTAAAACTGCTCATCTTATTTCGGGGTTTCGCAAGTCAGGATTTCGGGACTTGCGAGTACAAGGAAACTCTCACTTAGATACCCCGGGTGCCGAAACATCGAGACTCAAATCCACGTTAGACCATTTCGGGGTTTCGCTAATCGGGATTTCGAGACTAGCGAGTACAAGGGACTCGCCTCTAGATATCCCGGGCACCGAAACTCCGAGACCTTATCTCTTCTCCATACTATTATCATTTCGGGATTTCGCAAGTCAGGGTTTCGGGACTTGCGAGTACAGGAGAACTCGCACTTAGGTACCCCGGGTGCCGAAACTCCGAAAACTCATAACTTACCCACACGCTAGCATCTCAGGATTTCATATGTCGAGATTTCGTGAGTCATGAGGACAAGGGTTCTTACCCTCTGATCTCCCGGATGCCGAAAAGCCGAAACGCTTATTGGCCGCCACGTGTACTCTACAACTGGACGGTCCAGGTACTCCCATGGGTCTTGGAATCAACGGTCCCGATTTCTTCGCTACTTACGAAGGTTAAAAAGGGATCGAGGCATTAACGCCTGCGTTCCTTCATCCAATTTAACGGTCGTAACAGCGCTTAGATCCTCCGAAAGGATCTCATTCATGCATTTAGCAAGAGGAAGGGTATCCTGGGTACAAAACCACCGAAAGGTCCTTAATTCATCCACACGCTGTCATTTCGGGATTTCACAGGTCGAGGTTTCGGGACTCGCGAATACAAGAGGACTCGCACCTAGATACCCTGGGTGTCGAAACGTCGAACTGTCCTAAGTCTAAGAGGACCATTCTCTCTCTCGTGCAGGGTTTTTCAGACTTACGCCATAAAATCCTCCGGCAGCTTCTTGGGTAAACTTTAAAAAGGGTGTCCCTGTGGGGAGATCTATCCAGGGCATTACTTGAGATAAAATAAGGGAATAGATTTCCCGAGAACAGACTTGAATACTGAATCCGTTCAAAATATACATATATACAAATATATACGTAAGTCATATGTGGTCTTTCCAATATAAGCATGTAGCCACCATTTCTAATCAAACACCATACAGACAGTCTTATACGGAAATCATTCATAATTTCACAAACCATGAGCATACATGTCAGAATATTTAAATTCAAGATACAAGATATAACACTTATCAGAAAACACCAGGTGTGAAGCAACTGTTGAGAGGGGTGCTTGTTTCCACCCAACCGTAGGCTCAACAATTCCGAACGGATTTACCACTAGCCACCCCTGAGCTAGACCACGATGGTTGAGACTCTCTGTCTATGTTCTTCAGCGATCGAGAATGAAGGTTACTACCCCTCTTCTCTGCTATCACTCACTCTATATTTTGTTCCAGAGCTCTTCCGATCTTTCCCTGCGATCTCTCTCTCGCGTCCCCCCCTCCTTCCACACCTTTTACCTGCCTTTTCTTTTCCGGCAAGGTTGCGTGTGGCACGAATTTCCCCGCGGTGGTCAGGTCTAAGGCCTCCACGGATGGGCGGTTCACCCCCATCCCTCATTAACTCATGAGGAGCCTCTTCACCTACCATCCTGGCGACTAATTCATTTCGGGGCCAGCAAGCCGCTCTTGGTTCTCCAGACCAGTGAAGACCAAATACGATATTGGTTTCGATGGAAGTTAACGCCACCACTCCAGGTGCCTTCCACCACCTTTCTTCAGCCATCGTGGTCTCTTTTTCAGCACATCCCCCTCTCAGCAGTCCTGCAATATATATATATATATATATATATATATTCAAAATGTCAATTTACATTCATTGACGTTGTATACTAAGGTCCATTCAAAATCACACATTCACATCTTTGAGTTTGCCACAGTTCTTGGCCAGCATAATTATTTTTACAGACTGGGAGAAACAGGGTGTTACAATTCCCTCCCCCTTAAAGGAACATCGTCTTCGATGTTCTATCTATCATCATGACATGTATGTACAGAGGTAAACAAAATTGGGTATGCATGTTTCATGGCATCCTCCATTTCCCATGTAGCCTCATCTGGGCCAAAATGTCTCCACTGCACCTTGACCTGTGCAATGGTTCGATTCCGGAGCAGGGTTTCCTTTCTGTCCAGTATGCATTGAGCTTCTGGTAAGAATTCTCCCTCCGGTTCCACCTGGATCACAGACCATTCAATTATATGATTAAAATCATGTACATATTTCTTTAATAATGAAACATGGAAAACATTATGTGCTTTTACTGTGGGAGGAAGTGCCAGCCTATAGGCTACAAGTCCCACTCTATCTAGAACCTCAAAGGGTCCACAGTACCGAGGTGCCAACTTGGCACAAGCTCCCATTTTCAGGGAACTCTTCCTGGGCCTAACTCTAAGATATACATGGTCTCCCGTCTTGAACTCTCTTGGGGTTCTCTTTTGGTCGGCGTAGCTTTTCTGTCGGTCCTGAGCGACTTTCAGGTTTTGTTTTATTTGAGTCACTTGTTGTTCCATTTCTTTCAACATGTCGGGTCCAAAAGAAATTATGTGTATGGGATTACTCCAACTAACAGGAGTGTTGCACGGTCTACCATAGAGGACTTCAAACGAACTCATCCTTAAGGATTCTTGGTAGCCGTTGTTGTAAGCGAATTCCACCAGTGGCAAGTAGTCTTCCCACTTCTTGGGTTGATGCATTACATGCATTCTTAACATGTCTTCTAGTATTTGGTTCACTCTTTCTGTCTATCCGTCGGTTTGAGGGTGATAGGCGGTGCTAAAGAACAACTTGGTCTCTAAACCCACCATTAGTGATTTCCAAAAGTTGGAAGTGAATTTCGTGTCTCTGTCAGACACGATCTCTTTCAGCATACCATGTAGTTTAAATATCTCCTTCAGGAATACGTTGGCGATTTCTATTGCCTTACAAGTTGACTTGACGGGGATAAAATGAGCGAACTTGCTCAATTTATCCACCACTACCATAATGGCATCATTCTGTTTGGTCGAGGTTGGTAACCCAGTGATGAAATCCATGGAGATGGTTTCCCATTTCCATTCTAGGATTGGTAAAGGTTGCAATAATCCTGCTGGGTGTCAGTGTTCTGCTTTAACCTGTTGGCACTCTATGCATTTGGCTAAGTACTCGGCTATGTCTTTCTTCAATCCAGGCCAGTAGAATTGTTTCCTGGTGGTCGTGATCACTTTCTGATATCCTGGATGACCAGTATAGGGTCTTTTATGTAGTTCATCCATAATGAACCTCTTCAAGTCGTCACAATCTGGAATATACAGTCTGCTTCGGTAAGTGAGCAGACCTTCTTCTGTCATCTGGTAGCCTTCATACTTTATCCCTATGGGTTCTTGTTGCAGGTACGAGGTCACGGTCTGGACGAAGGGATCTGTTTCTTGTGCATTTCTGACTCTTTCTTTGATATCCGTCTCGCAGGTGCTCACCGCAGCCAGGTGAATTGTTTTCATGCTTCTGCTAAGGGCATCCACCAGCCTATTTTCTTTTCCTTTAATGCGTTTGATTTTGAAATCAAACTCGCTAAGGAAGGCCATCCACCTAGCCTATCTAGCATTGAGCTTTGGTTGGTCAAACAAATATCGCAATCCATAGTGATCTGTCATAAGTACAAATTTTCTTCCCAGGAGGTAATGCCTCCACATTTTCAAGGCATGCACTATGGCAGCCAGCGCTAGATCATGGGTCACATAGTTGACTTCGTGCACATTCAATTTTCGAGATTCATAGCAGACCACACTTCCTCCTTGCATAAGGACTCCTCCGAGCCCTTCCTTACAAGCATCTGTGCACACGAGGAAGTCGGCTTCGAGATCGGTGATCTTTAACACGGGTGCATGGGTCAGTAGATGTTTCAGGGTCTGAAATCTTTCTTCACATTTTTGTGTCCATGTGAATTTTGTCCAGTTCTTCTGGAGGGCAGTGATTAGACAACCAATCTTGGAGAATCCTTTTATAAATCTCCTATAATATCCTGGTAATCCCATAAAGGATCTGATATCCAAAACATCCTTTGGGGTAGGCCATTCCATGATAGACCTGATTTTGTCAGGGTCTATTGCTACTCCTTCTTCGGATAGAACATGGCCTAAGTAATGTATTTGCTTCTGGAAGAATTCACATTTGCTGAATTTGGCATAGAGTTGATGTTCTCTTAGCACTTGCAGCACAAGCCTAAGATGCTCTTCATGCTCTTCTCTATGCTTGAAGTAAATTAATATATCGTCAATAAAAACCAACACAAATTTGTCTAGGAATTTGCTGAGTACATTGTTCATCAAGCACATGAAAGTGGCAGGGGCATTGGTTAACCCAAATGGCACTACCACAAACTCATAGTGACCAT